>JAJONR010000704.1:0-126645 GCA_029582245.1 Solanum etuberosum
TGGGAGTAGTATTGAGCACCGATATGGGGGAGAGTTCAGACAACTCACAGCCCCCATAAACCATGTAGCCATCATGGGTAGAAAAGGGTCATACTTTTTAGATGATTCCTTAGTGCTTTTTAGCATAGACTAGTGGGTCCACTTAGTAGTTATGTTCTATACCCCCGGCAAGGTATATGACGGCCCTGGCAGCATGAGGCAAAATGTTGTATCATCACATAGCTCTTAAGTGATGGTTTTCTGTTAGAGAAACTCCCATAGATGTATTTTGTATTCTTATATACACAGAGTTAATTGTATTTTAATATACAAACAGAGTTTATATTGTATCTTTGCATACAAACTGAGTTACTATTATATTTCTCAATAAACAAAGTTGTTATCCATGTTTTAAAAGCTTTTCTTTATATTGCATTCATATTATTGCTTTATATTGAAATGAGTTAAGTTGAGTTGAGTTGAGCCCAGGTAGGTTCTTTCAATTCCTTTCAAGTTTATGTCTTGTTTTAGAATTCCCCTCGCATGCTCGTACATTCAATGTACTGATGCCAGTTGGCCTGCATCTTTTATGATGCAGATATATGTAACCAGGATCAGCGTCCAGCGCATCATTGATTCTAGTTGAGCTTCAGAGTTGTTGGTCAACATTCAGCGCATCTTTTATTGCTTTATCAGTTAGTTCATTAGGATGTCGTGAGTCTTGTCCCGATGTCCATCTTAGTTGTTAGAGGCTTCATATACAGTTAGTTTATGTTAGTTCCTGAGTCTTTAATTTTCCTTTTCAGTTATGTTGAGACTTGAGTTGCCATTTTGGCCAGTTGAATGTTGATCTTTAAAACATTCTAAGTTATTTATTGAGACAGTTTAGTTATGATTGTATTTCAATACTTTCTTTTATCATGAATAAGTCTTCCGCTAACAGTTAAGCCAGGCCAAGAGTTCACTTGGGGCCAGCAATGGTTCTCGAGGGCCAGTCCCACCCAGGGTGTAGGCTCGGGGAATGACAATTTACATATCCTTTCAGAAACTGTGAAGGGAACCATGGGCCGTGATGGGATCCGTAGAGCAGAGCTCAGAAATTGAAAATTTTGTAAGGACCATAGAAGCTTTCACGAGCTATAGATAGGTCTGTAATACCCAAACTTCGAACTCTCGACTTCATGTCTTTTACGGGCACTTGTACAGGCCGTATACAGTCCTACGGACTATAGAAGGGTTCGCATAAGTTGACCCTCTGAACTCAGAGTTCCTTTCCATTTACAAGCACTTTCACAGACCGTGGAGTGATCTACGACCATGGAAGGTATTTGTGGATGGCCCCCGTCAGTTTTAAGTCAGGGTTATTTTAGTCTTTTCTTACTCTTTTAATTCCTATACTGCATAGTTTTGGCTATTCTGAGTGGGATTAATTGATTCCTAGCAACCCTAACCCCTCATTCTCTCCTAACTCTCTCAAATCAAAGTTTCTTCTCTCTCAGGTTTCCTCTTAACCAAGAATTAGGGTAGCAAGCTTCAAGTCTCCATTCCAAGAATTAAGACAAGGTTTCTACTCCTGGTATGTGAGATTTAATAACTGAGTATCCCTTCACCCATTGAGTCCCAAAGAAACTTCAGATTTTCAAGTTTATGATTCCTACAAGCTAGAACTTTCTATGATCTTAATCTGTTTTCATTGTAAATCAGTTTCTCTTCATGATCAGTCCCAAATAGCATGATTTTTATTATAATTCCATTATTTCAATGATATTTTCATGAACTCTAAATACACAAGTAATTTTCATGATTCAGAAGTCAAAATTATGCTATCTCAGATTATTAAATTTTCATGATTTAGATGCTTTCAGAAAAGTATCTTCCAGATTATTTTCAGTTATCATGATATAAGATGCTTTCAGATAAAGTATCTCTCAGTATGTTTCTAGTTATCATGATTTATGAGCTACTCAGTGTATATAAGTTATCATTATGATTTAGTATTATCAGATTAATACTATTTCCATATTATGCATATTTCTATTGGGAATATACTTAACAACGAGCGACTTTAGAAATGATGTTTTCTGGTTAGAGTCTGTAGACCTTTAGTAGCAATATCTAAGTCCCAGAGCTACGCATCACCGTAGTACTTGTCTCGGATAGACATTAACTAGCTGATCTACCTTAGATCATTATTAGGTCCCTTACGATGACATGTTTGGATACCCTCTTTTTGGTGTGGGGGACAGTAAACTAAACTCCATGTAGTAGCTCACCTGTTTTATGTCTTATTTTAGTATCTCCCACAATCATACTTCCAGTTATTGCATGACCTTGTAATTATGCATTTCAGATCAGTATATCTCAGCTTCATGTTATTTAACTTGGTCATTGCATCAACATATTTTATAGATTACGTATATTCAGATATCATGTTTATTATGCATATTACTCATACTAAGTACATTCAAAGTACTGAACGCATACTTTCCCCATCCGTAACATCATTTCCCATAACTACTCCGACTTGTCTTTGTCTGGAGATATTTCTGAGTCACGGTGCATGATTTTATACATTAGTATTTACTTTTTTCTTTCTCATCTAATGATTGTAATTCTCTATGGAAATCTTCAAATGCATCAAAAACATTTGATTTGCCCTCAACATGTTTGCATTGGGCATCCTCTAGTTTCACCTTAAAAAATTGTCTATTATTTTTCTATACTTGTTTAACCATAGGAATATAATTTCCCACTTGATGAAAAGAACATAACACCATTATCTGATTCATTCTGATCCAAAACTTAATACCTTGTTGGAATAAGTTATTTTTCTTTTTAAGAGACTAACAGTGTGTGCTTTATCAACTTTATTTCAATATGATTATATCCTTTGGGGTTCTATTTTTCATTGCAAAAACAAATAATTAAAGAAGATAAAATGTTTTTATTGAATAGGCTGGAGTAATTTTAAGAGAAATACTTGTGTAATTTATAGTTGGAGCGTGACTATATTTATCATGTGTATTGTAGTATTTATTTAATGTTTTTATTTTATGAGTCTATCTGTCACGGGTATCTTATTTTACCTACAAAATAAGAATTTTTTTGGCAGAAGTGTACATCTACTTTTAAATATATCTGCATCAGAACGGTCATGTTGATCCCTAACCTTGCGAAAAATGACTCTTTTACATCCTATTGAATTAAGAAAGTTAATTATCAGGTTCACAACCAAAAATCTCATGGAAACTCAGAGATTCTCCATTTGTTTCATTTTACGTGGTGATATTTTATTGAAAATGAACTTTAATAAAGAAAAAAAACTTATGACACATATCATTTATAAGCTCGGCTTTCGGTGAACTTGATCAATTCTTCACCATTTCCATTGATTTAAAGGTAATTCCCCCTCCCCCTACTTTCTATTACTATTTCTAACATCATTTCCACAATTCATTCTCATTTTGAACCTAAAAAATTGCATGATTTCTAATTTCTTAATGTCACGATCCAAAAACCCGGGTCATGATGACTGTCACGACCCAAGGTAGCCCCTAGATGTAACATGACGTATAAGACCCCGAGAGGCCCCATACAAGCCACTTAACTTTCATCATACAAGACATAGAATAAAAGAGATTAAAAGACAGTTTCAATATATCAAAATTTGATAAAGCAAAGCAGAAAGTCTAACACCGTCTCAATAGACCTCTAGTACATAAGAATGAATCTGGGCCTAGCCCGTACATCATGTCCAAAATTGAAAATAAGGAAGAACTGAAAACAATGAAAATCCGGTCCTCGAAGCATGAGGACTCTCCAAAGGCTTGGAATCTCATCAACGAACTCTAGCCACGAAACTGGGAACCCTGACTATCAGACCCTATATTTGGGGAAATATAGGTAAAAGTATGCGTTAGTACAAACATGTACCAAGTATAATAGGCATGCATAAAAATATTTAAGTCATGCTAAAAAGGGACATTTTCATAGGCGTGCAATGATCACGCTAAAATACATAAATCTTGAGAGTTAGAGAACATAAGTCGTAAGCCATGATCAATGCAAGTGAACATCATCTTAAAACATGTATGAGATACTTCCTTGAAGTAACCTTGGTTCACCTTAACTTGCTTGTGGGGAGTAGCATTAACCGACATATAATACCATGTGAGCTATCAACATGGAATCCGATGTCTCCCACACCGAAAGGGTTGTCCTACTTGCCAAGGTAAGGACCATGAACTTCTAACTTATGTGGATCCACTAGCTAATTCCTATCTAGACAATCCTATGTTGGCACATAGTTTATGGGACACATGTAATCGCCTCTTGTCCTTACATCATGTGAAATGGGTAATCGCCTCTTGCCATTCCAATTACAGAGCATGGGTAATCGCCTCTTTCCTCAACATTAGCATAACTTCTTACTTAATGGTTCATTTTAGGTGAGAAGAACTTTCAACTTTAAGAACCCTTATTATGTGAGAATTCCATTTCACAAATCATGCTTTCATGTGTATATGCGAAATCCTTTCAACAACACAACAAAAACATCATTGATACTTCAATCTCAAAGCATCCTTAAAATATTTACATAAATTTCATGAGAACATGCTTGATTTAATAAACTCTTCTTTCATAGTCCAAAACCCACATCATATGCTCATAACTTGGAAAATATGGAAATTACATGGGTTCATGGGGGATCATCATAAAAACATGAGATTAACTCAATTCATACATAATAGATCATAAATCAATCGATTAAATCAATAATTAAGAGAACACTAACATAGAAGAAAACCCTAACTCAATTGGGGATTTCAACCAATAAAAATTGGAGAAGTTGGGAACTCCATGGATAAAAACTATCATACCTCAATGCCGATTGCTTATCTTTAATGGAGGAATTGGAGATTTGACTTGGAACACTAGGTTGAACCGTTCTTCTTCAAGCTTTTCTAGAGAAAGAAATATTTTGGAGAGGAAGACTTGTTCTTCTTTTTTGTAAATTTTAAGTGAATGACTTGAATGGGTTAAATTTGGGGTTAAAAACACTTATATAGGGGTTCTAGGTAAGGCTAAAATGACGTAGTATCAAGATAATATAATAATTAGGAAAAGACCCAACTGTCCCTGACTTACAGCTGACGTGAGCCCCCAGATGGAGGGCTTCACGAGCCGTCTAGGGGTCGACGAGCCGTTTAGGCAGTCGTGATCCCTAGACCAATGGCTAGGGAAGTCCTGGCCCTCCACACGCCTACCTTCACGGGCCGTCTGGATCTTCACGACCTGTCTAGGGGCTCGTGGGATGAGGCTGGCCTAGGGGTGAATTCTACATACCCTTCACGGGCATCACCACGAGCCGTGTTGCCCTTCACTGGCCGTCTAGGGCTCCATGAAGGGTTTCATGGCTCAGGTTTAGGCTGGTGACTTCCCCACTTTACCCTCTTCTTAGACTTCTTGATTCCGAGGTGTTACATTATCCCCCCCCCCTTGGGGACATTCATCCTCGAATGGGGTTCTAGGTATCACATAAAGGAAAGGGACTAAAATCTAGCAGCCCAACATGCATGCAATCACATAAATGCACATATCCGAGGAGGAAACATCCACTCCAAGCTAAAGCCTGTTCAAAACATCATATCATAAAGTCTATATGCAACTCATACTCAAATGCACATAAACATGTAGAAATAAATCAAGTTGACTCATTTTCTAAAAACTTAAGCTTTTAATGAACATGCATTAATAAGGAAATCATGGGAATACCTAAGACACATGACACCAATGAGTAAACCATGAGAAACTCAATACCTCAAGCTAGAGTAGGGGTAGAAGGAAAGAGATGAGGATAACAGGACATAATATCGGCCTCGGCCTCCCAAATAGCACCCTCAATTAACTAATTCCTCCACAACACTTTCACGGAAGCATCTTCTTTATTTCTGAATTTCTTGACTTGCCGGTCTAAAATATCAACCGAGACTTCTTCATAATAAAGATTCTCCTTAACTCCCAAATCTTCTAAGAGAACTATATATATCGGATCACTAACACATTTATTCAACATGGAGACATGGAAAACCGGATGCACTGATGCCAATTCATTAGGCAATTCAAGCTCATAAGCAACCTTACCAATACGCTTCAAAATCTAATATGGGCCCACATATCAGGGATTAAGCTTCCCCTTCTTGCTAAACCTCATTACACCCTTCAGGGGTGAGATTTTCAAATAGACCCAATCATTAACATCAAGCTCAAGATCCCTTCTTCTCACATCGGCATATGACTTTTGCTGACTTTGAGCCGTTTTCAACCTTTCTCTAATAAGTCGAACTTTCTCCATAGCCTTATGTACCATCTCTGTGCCTATCAAAGCAACTTCGCCCACTTCAAACCAACCTATAGAAGATCTACACCTCCTACCATACAATGCCTCAAATGGAGCCATACCAATACTTGACTGATAACTATTGTTATATGCAAACTCAATCAAAGGCAAATGGTCATCCCAATTACCCTTGAAGTCAATTACACAAGCTCTCAACATATCTTCCAAAGTTTGGATAGTATGCTCTGCTTGTCCATCGGTTTGTGGGTGAAAGGACGTACTAAGTTAACACGAGTACGAAGACCCTTTTGGAAGGATTTCCAAAACTAAAAAGTGAGCTGGGTACCACGATCAGAGATAATGGATAAAGGCACTCCATGCAACTTTACCATCTATCTCAAGTACAACTTAGCATAGTCCTCCGCCGAATAAGAAACCTTGATGGGAATGAAATGAGGCTATTTCGTCATTCTATCTAGTATCACCCAAATCGAGTCATATTGTCACCGGGTGTGAGGCAACCCAACAATAAAGACCATATTAAAATCTTCCCACTTCCAAGTAGGAATGCTAATATCTTAGGATAAACCTTCCGTTTTCTGATGCTCAACTTTCACTTGTTGACAATTAGGGCACTTAGCCACAAATTCTGTAATATCCTTCTTCATCCCATTCCACCAACAGATCTCTCGTAAATCACGGTAAATCTTGATAGCCGGGTGAATAGAATACTGAAAACTATGGGCTTCTGACAATATCTTCTTCCTCAGGTCATCAACATTAGGAACATACAAACGACCTTGATACCTAAGTACTCCATCTCCCCCTTGGGGGTAAGCCTCTACGGACTTTTTAAGCACCGCTTGCTTCAATTCAACCAAAGTTGAATCAAGACATTTCTTGGCCTTCACACCCACCACAAAAGATCATTCTGAGCCATTGTGAACCATAACACCACCTTTGGTAGAGTCCACTAACTGAACACCCAACCGGGCGAATCTATGAACATCTCCAACCAACTCCTTTTTATCACTTTTGATATGAGCAACACTACCCATAAACAACCGACTAAGAGAGTCTGCCAACACATTCGCCTTACTGAGCCGATAGAGAACACTCATATCATAATCCTTCAACAACTCAAACCACCTCCTTTGGAAAAGATTTAGATCCTTCTGATTAAACACGTATTGCAAACTCTTGTGGTCGGGAAAAACATCTACATGAACACCATTCAAATAGTGCCTCCAAATCTTTAAGTAAAAAATAACCGTTGCTAGTTCAAGGTCATGTGAAGGATAATTCTTCTAATGAATCTTAAGTTGCCTCGAAGCGTAGGTAATAACTTTCCCATTTTGCATAAGAACACGTCCTAACCCAATTCTTGAGGCATCACAATAAACCACAAAACCATCAGTCCCTTCCAGTAAAGTCAACACCGGAGTTGAAGTAAGTCTATCCTTCAATTCGTGAAACCTCTTTTCACATGCTTTGGACCATATGAACTTAGCCTTCTTTTGGGTCAATTCTGTCAATGGAGAAGCAATAAAAGAAAACCCCTCAACAAACCTTCTGTAATAGCCAGCCAAACCCCAGAAACTTCTAATATCCGAAGGGGATAAGGTCTAGGCCAACTCTTGACCGCATCCGTCTTCTTAGGATCTACCTCAATACCCTTAGTTGAAACAATATAACCAAGGAAAGCTACAGACCTTAGCCAAAACTCACATTTGCTAAACTTTGCAAGGAATTGTTGGTCCTTGAGGATTTGCAACACAATCCTCAAATAATTGATATGATCATCCTCGCTCCTCGAATAGATCAATATATCATCAATGAACACAATCACAAACGTGTCAAAGTATTGTCTAAACACCCTTTTCATCAAATCCATAAATGCCGCCGGAGCATTAGTCAAACCAAAAGACATCACCAAAAACTCAAAATGACCATACCGAGTTCTAAAAGCCGTCTTCGGAATGCCATCTTCTTTCACCCTCAACTGGTGATAACCCGAACGGAGGTTAATCTTGGAGAAGTAATTCGCTCCTTGAAGTTGGTGAAACAAATCATCTATCCTTGGGAGAGGATACTTATTCTTAACGGTCACCTTATTCAACTGCCGATAGTCTATACACATACAGAGAGAACCATCCTTCTTTCTAACAAATAAAACTGGATCACCCCATAGAGAGATACTCGGTCGGATGAAACCCTTATCCGACAAATCCTTCAATTGCTTTTTTAATTCCTTAAGTTCCCCCGGAGCCATCTGGTAAAGAGGGATTGAGATAGGTTGCATATCTGGGAGAATGTCAATGTCGAAGTCTATTTCCCTTTTGGGAGGAATACCGGGTAAATCATTTGGGAACATTTCTGGAAACTCAGTAACCATGGGGACCGACTCAAGAGTAGGGGTTTCGAAATCTACATCCCTCACCCTAACTAGCTCGTATAAGCAACCCATAGAAATCATCTTTCTAACTTTAAGACAAGAGACAAACTGACCCTTAGGCATAGAATTTCCCCCCACTCTAGGATAGGCTCATTTGGAAACTTAAATTTTACTAGACGGGTTCTACAATCAATAGAAGCATAACATGAGTACAGCCAATCCATACTGAGGATAACATCAAAATATAGCATATCAAGCTCTACCAAATCAACAAGAGTAAATCCATGGGACAAGGAAATGGGGTACCTTCTATAGACCCTCTTAGCCACAATAGAATCACACACAGGAGTAGAGACAGAAAAAGGATCTAACAACACATCCGGAAGAACATCAAACCTTATAGCCACATATGGCGTCACAAAAGACAAGGTAGCACCGGGATCAAGTAAAGCATCAACATCAAGTTAGAAGACTTTAAACATACCAGTGACCACATTGGGAGAACCCTCTTGTTCACCACGAGTCTGAAGTGTATAAAATCAGTTTTGCTTGGGAGCATTGGAACTCGAACCACTAGGACCAGATGAAGTATAAGGTTGAGCCCTTCGACGATTATCTCCTTCATTCATAGCAACTGAAGGGCAATCTCTTATCTTGTGGTCCATTTTACCGCAACCAAAACAAGCATTGGAACCCGCTAGGCATTTTCCCTCGTGCTTCCTTCCACACTTAGCACAAGTAGGCAATAAAGACCCACTAGCATTTCCTCATTGAGGCTTAGGGTTAGACACCCTCTCTTTGTTGAACCTAGAAGGAGCATTGGAGGAACCTTGACCAGAAAACCTTTGTCGGAACTTAGAATGACCATGCCCATCGGACCTTGAATGTGAGAAACTACCATTACCGGACCTTGATTTCTTCACCTCCCTAGACTTTTCCTTAAGTTTCTCCTCTTCTATTTGTTGAGCATGCCTTAACCACCATCTCGAACATACCCAAAACAAACTTACTCATCCTTACCCTAGGATCGACAATCACAATAGGAGCGTATTTAAACAATTATGTGAACTTCAAAGCATATTATTTCACACTCATGCTCCCTTGACGAAGATTAATGAATTCAAGAACCTTTGCCTCCCTCATCTCAAGGGGAAAGAACCTATCAAGGAAATCAACTTTGAACTTTTCCCAATCGAGAGGACTTGCATCTTCCGGTTTCCCTTCCTTCCATTGATTGAACCAAATTTGAGGAACACCCTTAAATTGATAAGCGTCCAATTCTACCTTTTCCACTGGCGTCATTCCCATAATCATCAGCACCTTGTAAACCTCATCAATGAACTCTTGAGAATCTTCCTCAATCTTAGAACCATGAAACTCCAGGGGATTTATTCTAGTGAAGTCCCTCACTCTAGATACCGATGTACCCATATTTGGGTTCACGGAAATAACAACCTCCCAATTGTTTTGATCCGTCACGGGTTGGGACAACACTTGAAAAGCAGCCCTAAACTCTACATTAGTCACTTGCTCGGCCAAAGGGTCAACCGGAGCTTGAGGAACTTGAGGAGGTGCTTCTTGTTCCACATTCTCCCTCACGTTCCTTGTAGCATAAGCTCTTCGAGTAGCCATATCCTGTAGAGCATCGGATAAGGATTAGGAGAGAGACCTTATAGAGTTAAACTCTATCACACGACTTTAGAGTAATGAAAGAAGTGGAAATTTCCTCATCATCTTGTAGGCTCTCATTCGTAAATATGGCGCGCTTCACACTCATGAACAAGACTCTACTCGGCGTGGCTTATGAGACTTCCTAGTACCTTTCTAAACCTTGTGCTCTGATTACCAAGTTTGTCATGACCCAAGGTAGCTCCTAGGCATAACATGGCGTATAAGACCCCAAGAGGCCCCATACAAGCCACTTAACTTTCATCATACAAGAAATAGAATAAAAGAGATTAATAGACAGTTTCAATATATCAAAGTTTTATAAAGCAAAGCGAAAAATCTAACATCGTCTCAATAGCCATCTAGTACATAAGAATGAATCTGGGCCTATCCCGTACATCATGTCCAAAACTGAAATAAGGAAGAACCGAACACAATTAAAATCCGGTCCTCGAAGCATGAGGACTCACCAAAGGCTTGGAATCTCATCAACAAACTCTAGCCACGAAACTGGGAACCCTGACTGTCAGACCCTACATTTGGGGAAATGTAGGCAAGGGTATGCGTTAGTACTAACATGTACCAAATATGATAGCCATGCATACAAACATTTAAGTGTCACGACCCAGGGGTACCCCCTAGATGTAACATGACGTATAGAACCTCGAAGGACTCCATACAAGCCACTTAACTATCATAACATAGGAAATAAAACAATAAGAGTAAAACAATAGTTCCAGTCTAAAACATTTTAGAAAAGTAAAGCGGAAGTCTAAACTCATGTCTCATTGTAACCATCTAATACAATCGAATGAAATTTAGCCTAGCCCATACATCATGATCAAAAGGGAAATACAAGAAAGAAAGTAAACATAGAAATTCCGTTCTCGAACCATGAGGACTCACCAAGCTCGTGAAACAATAAAATCCAAGCTCTAGCCACAAAACTGTCGACCCTGACTGTCAGACCCTACATTCAGGAAAAATGTACGCAAGAGTATGTGTTAGTACAAAACAATGTACCAAGTATGATAGCCATGCATAAAACATTTAAAACATGCTAAACGAGACATTTCATTTCATAATATGCAATTGACCAAGCTAAACATGATATAAAAGCTTTATAAAACATGAGTCATAAAAACAAGGTCAATGCAAGCTAACTTCATCTTTGAAACCTTTGAACACTACATGATACTTCTTTAATCAAGCCTTAGTTCATTATTAATCTTTTTGTGGGAAATAGCCTTAACCGACATGAGATCATGTGAGCTATAACATGAAATCCAGTGTCTACCCCAAACCAAAAAGAGGTGTTCTACTTGCCTAAGGTAGAACCTTGAACTTCTAGCTTAAGTGGATCCACTAGCTAATCAACCTATGGGGGCACATAGTTTATGGGATAAGGAGATTGCTAATAGAAACTCGACCTCTACTAACGGAAGAGCTTCCATCTCATGAGATCACTTTGGAAACCTGACCTCTACTAACGGGAGAGCTTTCATCTCACTTTCAATATCCACTCGGTGCTAAGCATAAATTCCCACAGAATAGTCATTTCTTACTTTGACTTCATTACTCATGAATAGCTGCCCTTGGACAACCAATTCAAGCTAGTTCATTAGGATAACTCTTACTCTTGATTCATTTAGGTGAGAAAGCCTTTCAACCAAAGAATCTTTTCTATGTGAGAAAACCTTTCACATCATGCTAGGTGTGTTTATGAGAATGTCCTTTCAACAACACAACAACAACATCATCATTGGTACTTTACTCTTAAAGCACCCTTAAAACATTTGCATAAATCTCATACACAATGCATAAGTCCATAATTTACCTCTTGAGGTCAAAACCCACTTTCAATCATAAACTTTTATAAAACATGGGTTAGATATGGATTTCATCATAAATACATGTAAAACTAGTAATACAAGTTCAATTTCATAAAAATCTTCCTTGAAGATCATAATCCCTCAACATATAGTTCATAACTTGAAAACATAGGGATCACATGGGTTCATGGGGGAATTCATCATAAAAGCATTGAAATCCATCAATTCATGCATAGAAGATCATAATTAACTCATTTAAATCAACAATGAATGGAACCCATGCTAATTGAAGAAACCCTAACTCAATTGGGGAATTCTACCATTTGAAATAGAAGAATTTGGGAACTCCATGGATGAAAATATCATACCTTGTCTCCAATTACTAGCCTTCAATGGAGGAATTGAACCCTTAGCTTGAAAACCCTAGGTGATTCCTTCTTCAAGTTTTTAGAGAGAGAATATTTGAGAGGATTTGGGAATCTTTGTGAATTTAGAAGAATGAAATAAATGGGGTGAATTTGGGGTTAAAAAGGTTTATATAGGGGTTCTAAATGTAGCCAAAATGACATAGTATTGAAACTAATTAATTAGGAAAAGATCCAACTAACCCTGAACAATAACTGCCAGCAGTGAACCACGAGACCCCCATCGACAGACCCTGGATGGACCTACGGTCCGTCCTGCACACTCGTGAATGGTGTTCTGGGACTATGTTTTTGGGGCTTTGAACCCTAACCACGGACCATGGTCTGACCTACGGTCCATAGGTCAGGCTGTAGTTCTTGGCCTCAACTACTTTGCCAAGGTGACCGACCCACGGACCTACCTACGGTCCGTGGTTCAACCCAGGGGCCGTGGTTCAACCCACGGGCTGTGGTTAGCCTTCGTGGCTGGCACCAATAACTTCCCAAATCTGGTTTAATTTCCCTTTTTCGGATACGGGGTGTTAAATTAAGTCATGCTAAAAAGAGACTTTTCCATAGGCATACAATGATCAAGCTAAAGTACATAAATCTTGAGAGTTAGAGAACATAAGTCGTAAACCATGATCAATATAAGTGAACATTATCTTAAAACATGTATGAGATACTTCCTTGAAGTAACCTTGGTTCACCTAATTTGCTTGTGGGAAGTAGCCTTAACCGACATATAAGACCATATGAGCTATCAACATAGAATCTGATGTCTCCCACACAGAAAGGGTTGTTCTACTTTCCAAGGTAAGGACGATGAACTTCTAGCTTATATGGATCAATTAGCTAATGTCTATCTAGACAATCCTATGTTGGCACATAGTTTATGAGGCACGGGTAATCTCCACTTGTCCACTCGGTACTAAGCTTAACTTCCTCGGAAAATTTATTTTTCATATTCAACTTAGCTCCTAAAGGAACATGGGTAATCGCCTCTTGTCCTTACATCATGTGACATGGGTAATCGCCTCTTGTCATTCCAATTAGAGAGCATGGGTACTCGCCTCTTTCCTCAACATTAGCATAGCTTCTTACTTATCGGTTAGTTTTATATGAGAAAACCTTTCAACTCTAAGAACCCTTATTATGTGAGAATGCCCTTTCACAAATCATGCTTTCATGTGTATATGAGAAATCCTTTCAACAACACAACAAAAACATCATTGATACTTCAATCTCAAAGCATCCTTAAAATATTTACATAAATTTCATGAGAACATGTTTGATTTTATAAACTCTTCTTTCATAGTCCAGAACCCACATCATATGCTCATAACTTGGAAAACATGAGAATTACATGGGTTCATGGGGGATCATCATAAAAATATGTGATTAACTCAATTCATGCATAATAGATCATAAATCAATCAATTAAATTAATAATTAAGAGAACCCATAACATAGAAGTAAACCCTAAGTCAATTGGGGATTTCTAACTTTGAAAATTGGAGAAGTTGGGAACTCCATGGATGAAAGGAATACATGGATAAAAACTATCATACCTCAATGCCAATTTCTTATCTTCAATGGAGGAATTGGAGACTTGACTTGGAACCCTAGGTTGAACCCTTCTTCTTCAAGTTTTTCTAGAGAGAGAGATTTTTGAGAGGAAGACTTGTTCTTCTTTTTTGTAAATTTTAAGAGAATGACTTGAATGGGTTAAATTTGGGTTAAAAACACTTATATAGGGGTTTTAGATAATGGTAAAATGACCCAGTATCAAGATAAAATAATTAGGAAAAGACCCAAATGCCCCTGAATTATAGCTGACGTGAGCTCCGAGATGGAGGGCTTCACGATCCGTCTAGGGGTCCACGAGCCATTTGGGCAGTCATGGTCCCTAGACCAGTGGTTAGGGAAGTCCTGACCCTCTATACGCCCACCTTCACAGGCAGTTTGGCTCATCACAACCCATCTAGTGGCTCGTGGGAGGAGGCTAGCCTAGGGGTAGATTTTGCCTACCCTCCACGGGCATCACCACGAGCCGTGGTGCCTTTCACGGCCCGTCTAGGGCTCCATGAAGGGTGCCATGGCTCCGGTTTAGGTTGGTAACCTCCCTACTTGACCCCTTTTTTAGACTTCTTGATTCCGAGGTGTTACATTATCTTCCCCTTGGGGACATTCGTCCTTGAATGGGGGTTCTAGGCATCACATAAAGGAAAGGGACTAAAATCTAGCAGCCCAACATGCATGCAATAACATAAATGCACATATCCAAAGAGGAAACATCCACTCCAAGCTAAAGCATGTTCAAAACATCATATCATAAAGTCTATATGCAACTCATACTTAAATGCACATAAACATGTATAAATCAATCAAGTGTACTCATTTTCTCAAAACTTAAGCTTTTCATGAACATGCATAAATGAGGAAATCATGGGAATACCTAAGACACATGACACCAAAGAGTAAACCATGAGGAACTCAATACCTCAAGCTAGAGTAGGGGTAGAAGAAAAGAGATAAGGATAACGGGATATCATATCGGCCTCGCCCTCCCAAATAGCACCCTTAACTAACGGATTCCTCCACGACACTTTTACGGAAGCAACTTTTTTATTTCTCAATTTCTTGACTTGCCGCTCTAAAATCTCAACCAGAACTTCTTCATAATAAAGATTCTCCTTAACTCCCAAATCTTCTAAGGGAACTATAGATGTCGGATCACCAGCACATTTCTTCAACATGGATACATGGAAAACCGGATGCACCGGTGCAAATTCATTAGGCAATTCAAGCTCATAAGCAACCTTACCAATACACTTCAAAATCTGATATGGGCCCACATATTAGAGACTAAGCTTTCCCTTCTTGCCAAGCCTCATTACCCCCTTCAGGGGTGATATTTTCAAATTGACCCAATCATTAACATCAAACTCAAGATCCCTTCTTCTCACATCGGCATATGACTTTTGCCGACTTTGAGCCGTTTTCAACTTTTCTCTAAAAAGTTGAACTTTCTCCATAGACTCATGTACCAACTGTGAGCCTATCAAAGAAAATTCGTCCACTTCAAACCAACCTATATGAGATCTACACCTCCTACCATACAATGTCTCAAATAAAGCCATACCAATATTTGAGTGATAACTATTGTTATATGCAAACTCAATCAAAGGAAAATGGTCATCCCAATTACCCTTGAAGTCAATCACACAAACTCTCAACATATCTTTCATAGTTTGGAAAGTACGCTCCGCTTGTCCATCGGTTTGTGGGTGAAATGCCATACTAAGCTTAACACGAGTACCAAGACCCTTTTGGAAGGATTTCCAAAACTGAGAACTGAACTGGGTACCACGATCGGAGATAATGGATAAAGGCACTCCATGCTACTTTACCATCTTTCTGAAGTACAACTTAGCATAGTCCTCCACCTAATAAGAAACCTTGACAGGAATGAAATGAGCCAATTTCGTCATTCGATCTACTATCACCTAAATCGAGTCATGTTGTTGTCGGGTGTGAGGCAAACCACTAATAAAGTCCATATTCAAATCTTCCCACTTCCAAGTATGAATGCTAATATCTTAGGATAAAGCTCCCGGTTTCTGATGCTCAACTTTCACTTTTTGACAATTAGGGCACTTAGCCACAAATTCCGCAATATCCTTCTTCATCCCATTCCACCAATAGATCTCCCTCAAATCACGGTACATCTTGGTGGCTCCTGGGTGAATAGAATACCGAGAACTATGGGTTGATGACAAGATCTGCTCCTCAGGTCATCAGCATTACGAAAACACAAATGACTTTGATACCTAAGTACTCCATCTCCCCCTTAAGAGAAAGCCTCTACGAACTTTTTAAGCACCACTTCCTACAATTCAACCAAAGTCAGATCAAGACCTTGATTGGCCTTAAAATCTGCCACAAAAGATGATTCTGAGCCATTGTGAACCATAACACCACCTTTGGTAGAGTCTACTAACTAAACACCCAACCGGGCAAATCTATGAACATCTCAAACTAACTCCTTTTTATCACTTTCGATATGAGCAACACTACCCATAGACAACCGACTAAGAGCATCCACCACCACATTCGCCTTACCGGGGTGACAGAGATCACTCATATCATAATCCTTCAACAACTCAAGCCACTCCTTTGGCAAAGATTTAGATCATTCTAATTAAACACATATTGAAAACTCTTGAGGTCGGTAAAAATATATACATAAACACCATACAAATAGTGCCTCCAAATCTTTAAGGCAAAAAGAACCGCCTCTAGTTCAAGGTCATGGGTAGGATAATTCTTCTCATAGATCTTCAGTTGCCTCGAAGCGTAGGCAATAACTTTCCCATTTTCCATAAGAAGACATCCTAACCCAATTCTTGAGGCATCACAATAAACCACAAAACCATCAGTTCCTTCCGGTAAAGTCAACATCGGAGCGGAATGTAACACCCCATATCTGAAAAAGGGAATAAAACTAGATTTTGGGAAGGTGCAGGTGCCAGCCACAAAGGCCAACTACGGCCCGTGGGTTGAACCACGGACCGTTGGTGGGTTCGTGGATTGGTCACCCTACCAAAGTGGTTGAGGCCAAGAACTACGGCCAGACCTACGAACCATAGGTCAGACCACGGTCCGTGGTTAGGGTCCGTGGTTCGAGTCCCCAAAATCAAGTCCCTGACCACCATCAACGGTTCACCTGGACGGATCGTATGTCAGACCACAGTCCGTCGGCTGTGTCCGTCGGTGGCTGTTGTCAGTTATTTTAAAGGGGCAGTTGGGTCTTTTCCTAATTAGTTGGTTCCTAAGCTATGTCATTTTATCTATATTTAGGACCCATATATAAGCCTTTTTACCCCCAAATTCACCCCATTTACTTCATTCTTCCAAATTCCAAAAAGAAAAGCTCTCAAATAATTCTCTCTCTAGAAACTTGAAGAAGAAGAAGGATTCATCTAGGGTTTCAAGCTAAGGTTCCCGTTCCTCCATTGAAGGCTAGAATTTGGAGTCAAGGTATAATAGTTTTCATCCATGGAGTTTCCTAATTCCTCTATTTCAAATGGTAGAATTCCACAATTGAGTTAGACTTTTCTTCAATTAGCTTGGGTTCCTTTCATTATTAACTTAAGTGATTGAATTATGATCTATTATGAATAAATTGATTATACATGATGCTTTTATGATGAATTCACCCATGAACCCATGTAATCCCTATTTTTTCAGGTTGTGAATCATATGATGAGTGATTTTGAGTATAAAGCAAGTGTTTTATGAAATTAAGTATGTATTACAAGCTTTACATGTATTTATGATGAAATCCATATCTAACCCATGTTTTCTAAGAGTTCATGATTGAAAGTGGGTTTCGACCTCAAGAGGTAAATTATGGACTTATGCATTGTTTATGAAATCTATGCAAATTATTGTGGGAAGTAGCCTTAACCGACATAGAGACCATGTAAGCTATAACATGATCCCTTGATGTCTCCCACACCGAAAAGGGTTCTCCTACTTGCCAAGGTAAGGACCATGAACTTCTAGCTTAAGTGGATCCACTGGCTAATGTCTATCTAGACAATCATCTTATGGGGGCACATAGGTGAGGTATCAGGAGATTGCTTCTAGAAACCCGGCCTCTACTAACGGGAGAGCCTCCATCTCAATATCCTCTCGGTGCTAAGCATAAACCCCAAAGAATAGTCATTTCTTACTTGTTCTTATTATCCATGGAAGGGCACGTCATCTTGCCAATCCAAGCTAAGTCATAAGTCATCCATGAAAAGGTATCATTCAATAACCAATCCAAGCTAGGTTTCATTAGGATAACTCTTTATCTTTGATTCAATTAGGTGAGAATACCTTTCAAACTTAGAATCCTTACTATGTGAGAAAACCTTTCGCAATCATGCTTTCATGTGTATATGAGAAAATCCTTTCAACAACACAACAACAACATCATCATTGATAGTTTACTCTCAAAGCATCCTTAAATCATTTGCATAGGTTTTATAAGAACATGTATAATTCCAATAATTCACCTTTCAAGGTTCATAACCCACTTTCAATCATCAACATCTAGAAAACATGGGTTAGATATGGCTTTCATCATAAATTCATGTAAATCTATCAATTCATGCTTGATTTCATAAAACTCCTCTTTCTTAATCAAAACCCACATCATATGATCATACTTTGGAAAACATGGGGATTTCATGGGTTCATAGGGGGAATCATCATAAAAGCATAGTATTTCATCAATTCATGCATAAGAGATCATAATTCAATCATTTAAATCAATAATCAAGGGAACCCATGGCAATTGAAGAAAATCCTAACTCAATTGGGGATTTCTAAATTTGAAAAAAAGAGAATTTGTGAACTCTATGAATGGAAGGAATCCATGGATGAAAACTATCATACCTCTAAGCGAATTTCTTATCTTCAATGGAGGAATAGAGACTTGACTTGAAACCCTAGGTTAAATCCTTTTTCTTCAGGCTTTCTAGAGAGAGAAATATTTTGGAGAGGAGACTTGTTCTTCTTTTTGGTGAATTTGAAGAGAATGAAGTGAATGCACTAATTTGGGGGTTGAAATCACTTATATTGGGGTCTTAGTGAAGGGTAAAACGGCATAGTATTAGACTAGAATAATTAGGAAAAGACCCAATTACCCCTAAAAATAACTGCCGACCTACCATCGACGCCCCTTGACTGACGGACCTTTGACTGACCGACGGTCCGTCCTGCACCACCGTCGTTCACTTCAAAAAATTGGATTTGGGCGGTATGGACAACGAGCCCTCAACCATGGACCGTGGACCCACCGACGATCTATTGGTCCGGCCGTGGTTCTAGGCTTCTGTCTGATGTTGGGGTGACCAACCACGGACCACACCTACGGTCCGTGGTCCCATCCACGGGCCGTGGGTGGCCTCCGTCGGGTGGCACCTGCAACATCTGAAAATTATTGCCTTGCCCTTCTCGAATCTGGGGTGTTACAATATCACCCCCTTGGGATCATTCTTCCTCGAATGAGATTCAAGCTAGTGCGAAAAGAGTAGGAGAGAAGCTAACAACCCAATCATCAAGGCAACTTCATCTAAATGTATATAACAAAGGAGGAAATATCGACTCCAAGCTAGGACGTAATTAAACATCATAAGAGGGGTGGAACTAAATCTAACTTCCCTTCATTCATGCAATACACATAATTGAGGAGGAAACATCAACTCCAAGCTCAACACATCACAAAATATCACTTCATGATGTCTATATGCAACTCGTACCCAAACACATATATTAGAGGAGGAAGCATCAACTCCAAGCTAAAGCATGTTCAAAATATCATATCATGTAGTCTATATGCAATTCATACTCAAATGGACAAAAACATGTAGAAATCAGTCAAATAAACTCATTTTCTCAAAACTTAAACTTTTCATGAACATGCATAATTAAGGAAATAATGGGAATATCTAAGACACATGACTCCAAAAAAAAAGTGAACCATGAGGAACTCACTACCTCAAGCTAGAGTAGGGGTAGAAGGAACAAGATGAGGATATCGGGACATCGTATCGGCCTCGGCCTCTGAAGTAGCACCCTCAACTAACTGATTCCTCCACAACACTCTCATGAAAGCAACTTCTTTGTTTCTCAACTTCTTGACTTGCCGGTCTAAAATCTCAACCGGAACTTCTTCATCAGAAGGATTCTCCTTAACTCCTAACCCTTTTAAGGGAACTATGGATGTCGGATCACCAACACATTTCTTCAACATAAAGATATGGAAAACCGGATGCACCGATGCCAACTCATTAGGCAAATTTAGTTCATAAGCAACCTTATCAACACGTCTCAAAATCTGATATGGGCCTACACAACAGGGACTAAGATTCCCTTTCTTACCAAACCTCATTACACCCTTAAGTGGTGAAATTTTCAAGTAAATCCAATCATGAACATCAAACTCAAGATCTCTTCTTCTTACATCAATAAATGACTTTTGCCAAATTTGAGCCGTTTTCAACCTTTCTCTAATAAGTCGAACCTTCTCTATAGCCTCATGTACCAACTCAGGACCTATTAGGGCAACTTCACCCACCTCAAACCAATCTATAGGAGATCTACATGCACCTCCTACCATACATTGCCACAAATGGAGCCATACCAATACTCGAGTGATAGCTATTCTTATAAGCAAACTCAATCAATGGAAAATGGTCATCCCAGTTGCCCTTAAAATCAATCATACAAGCTCTAAACATGTCTTCCAAAGTTTGGATAGTACGCTCCGCTTGCCCATCATTTTTGGGATGAAAGGCCGTACCAAGCTTAACACGAGTACCAAGACCCTTTTGGAAAGACTTCCAAAACTGAAAAGTGAATTGGGTACCATGATCGAAAATAATGGACAAAGGCACTGCATGTAACCTTACCATTTCTCTCAAGTATAACTTAACATAATCCTCCACCGAATAAGAAACCTTGACGGGAATAAAATGTACCTATTTCATCATCCGATCTACTATAACCCAAATCGAATAATGTTATCGCCGGGTGCAAGGCAAACCAACAATAAAATCCATGTTCACATCTTTCCACTTCTAAGTAGAATGCTAATGTCTTGGGACAAACCTCCCGGTTTCTGATGCTCAACTTTCACTTGTTGGCAATTTGGAAACTTAGTCACAAATTCCGCAATATCTTTCTTCATCCCATTCCACCAATAGACCTCCCGTAAATTAGGGTACATCTTGGTGGCTCCCGGGTGAATGGAATATCGAGAACTATGGGCTTCTGACAAGATCTGTTCCCTCAAGCCATCAACATTAGAAATAGAAAAACGACTTTGATATCTAAGTACACCATCTCCCCATTGGGAGAAAGCCTCAACGGATTTCTCAACTACCGCTTCTTTTAATTCAACCAAAATTGGGTCAAGACCTTGCTTGGCTTTCACATCCACCTTAAAAGATGATTCTAAACCATTGTGAACCATAACACCACCCTTGGTGGAGTCCACTAATTGAACACCCAATCGGGCCAATCTATGAACATTTCGAACCAACTCCGTCTTATCTTCCTCAATATGAGCAACATTACCCATGGATAACCGTCTAAGAGCATCCGCCAGGACATTTCCTCTACCGGGGTGATAGAGAACACTCATATCATAATCTTTCAATGATTCAAGCCACCTCCTTTGGCGAAGATTTAGATCCTTCTGATTAAACACATATTGCAAACTCTTGTGGTTAGTAAACACATCTACATGCACACCATACATATAATGCCTCCAAATCTTTAAGGCAAAAACAACCGCTGCTAGTTCAAGGTCATGGGTTGGATAATTCTTCTCGAGAATCTTAAGTTGCTTTGAGGCATCGGCAATAACTTTCCCATTTTGCATAAGCACACACCCTAGCCCAATTCTCGAGGCATCACAATAAACAACAAAACCATCAGTTCCTTCCGGTAAAGTCAACACCAGAGCGGAAGTAAGTCTATCCTTCAACTCTTGGAAGCTCTTCTCACAAACTTTGGACCATATGAACTTAGCCTTCTTTTGAGTCAAAGCCGTCAAAGGAGAGGCAATCGAAGAGAACCCCTCAACAAACCTTCTGTAATAACCAGCTAAACCCAAGAAACTTCTAATATCCAAAGGGGATGGAGGTCTAGGCCAACTCTTGACCGCATCCATCTTCTTAGGATCTACCTCAATACCCTTACTTGAAACAATATGTCCGAGAAAAGCTACAGACATTAGCCAAAACTCGCATTTACTAAACTTTGCAAAGAGTTGTTGGTCCTTAAGAATTTGCAACACGATCCTCAAATGATTAATATGTTCATTCTCACTTCTCGAATAGATCAATAAATCATCAATGAACACATTCACAAACATATAAAGGTATTGTCTAAACACTCTATTCATGAAATGCATAAATGCCGCCGGAGCATTAGTCAACCCAAGCGAAATTACCAAAAACTCATAATGACCATACCGAGTTCGAAAATCCATCTTCGGAATATCATCTTCTCTCACCCTTAATTGGTGATAACCCGACTGAAGGTCAATCTTAGAGAAATAACTTGTCCCTTGAAGTTGGTCAAACAAATCATATATCCTTGGAAGAGGGTACTTATTCTTAATGGTCACCTTGTTCAACCGGTGATAGTCAATACACATACGAATAGAACCATCTTTCTTTCTAACAAACAAAACTGGAGCACCCCATGGAGAGATACTCAGTCGGAAGAAACCCTTATCCAACAAATCTTTCAATTGTTCTTTCAACTGCTTTTGTTATGCCGGAGCCATTCGGTAAGGAGGAATGGAAATAGGTTGCGTATCTGGGAAAAGGTCAATACCGAAGTCTATTTCCCTTTTGGGAGGAATATCACGTAAATCATCTGGGAACAGTTCTGGAAAATCATTAAAAATGGGGACCGATTCAAAAGTAGGGGTTTTAGAATCTAAATCCCTCACCCTAACTAGATGGTAAATACAACCCTTAGAAATCATCTTTCTAAGTTTGAGACGAGACAAACTGACCCTTAGGCATAGAATTTCCCCCTTTCCACTCTAGGACAGGCTCATTCGGAACTGAAACTTGACTACACGAGTTCTACAATCGATAGAAGCATAACATGAGTGCAACCAATCCATACCAAGGATAACATCAAAATCTAGCATATCAATCTCTACGAAGTCAACAAGAGTAACTCTATGGGACAAGGAAACGAGACACTTTCTATAGACCCTCTTATCCACAATAGACTCACCAACAGGAGTAGAGACAGAAAAAGGATGTAACAACATATCCTGAAGAACATCAAACCTCATAGCCACATATGGAATCACAAAAGACAAGGTAGCACCGGGATCAAGTAAAGAAAAAACATCAAGTTGGAAAACTTTCAACATACCGGTAACCACATCGGGAGAACCCTCTTATTCACCACGAGTCTGAAGTGCATAGAATTGGTTTTGCTTGGGAGCACTGGAACCTGAAACATTAGGAGGAGCTTGCTTACCCTCTTTTCTTTTAGCCGTAAGTATCGGACAATCCCTCATCTTATGAGCACTTTTACCACAACCAAAGAAACCATCCTTGCCGGCTAGGCACTTATCCTCGTGGTTCTTTCCAGACCTAGCACCAGTAGACATAGGCAATGAAGATCCACTACCATTCCCTCTTTGAGGTTTAGGGTTAGACAACCTATCTTTGTTGAACTTAGGAGGAGCATTGGAAGAACCTTTACAGGAAAACCATTGTCGAAATCTAAAATGACCATGTCCATCGGACCTTGCATGAGAGAACTTACCATCACCGGTTTTAGCCCTCTTCGTCTCCCTTGACTTTTCCTTAAGTTTCTTCTCTTCGATCTATTGAGCATGAACCATGAGACGAGAGATTTCCATATCATTAATGAGCATGGAAGTACGACATTCTTTAACCACCATTTCAAATACACCTGAAACGAACTTACTCATCCTTGCCCTAGGATCGGCAACCATTGAAGGAGCAGATTTAGACAATTATGTGAACTTCAAAGCGTATTCGATCACACTCATACTTCCTTGATGAAGGTTGATGAATTCAAGCACCTTTGCTTCCCTCATCTCAAGGGAAAGAACCTATCAAGAAAAGCAGCCTTAAAATTCACCCAATCAAGAGGACCCGCATCTTTCGGTCTCCCTTCTTTCCATTGGTTGAACCAAGTTTGAGCAACACCGTTAAGTTGATAAGTGGCCAACTCCGCCTTTTCAACCGGCGTCACTCCCATGATCATCAACACCTTATAAACCTCATCAATGAACTCTTAAGGATGTTCCTCAACCTTACAACCATGAAACTCCGGAGGATTCATCCTAGTGAAGTCCCTCACTCTAGATGCCTGATAATGCTCAACTACACTTCATCCAATTCTAAGTGTAGGCGATCACAATCTAGTACAAACCCAACAAAGAGTTGGGGTCGATCCCATAAGGAGTGATACGGTAAAAAAATTCAATTATGAAGTGAAAGACGTGTTCTAATCGGTTGTAGAAACAGAAATTATCAAAACCATTAAAGTAAGTTAAAGGGGTTGACAACTAGTGTCAAATGGGGGGATAAGGTTTGTCAATTAACAGCTACTAAAATAGGGGAGTAATCAAGTAGAAAGGGATCCTTGGGGATGTGATCGATTAATTGCCAATTTCGCTATAAGGGTGATTACTAATTACCACTAGTCGCTGAATCTTAGTGGGTAGGCTAGGCTATAGATGTAATATCCATCTCTCGATCAACTATCACGAATCAAGCGAGTTCTCTCGAACCTCGACAAGCATAACAGTTATAAACAGCCCAAAACATCAATTTATCTACTCTCTCGAGCTAGATAGGTAGGATCAAATTAAGATTCACTCTCTTGAACTGAATCTAAAAAAAACCCAATCACTACAATCATCTATTGATAACCTTAATTCTAAAACCTCTTTCTCAAGCAAGCATAGAATACTAGACTAGACTTGCATTTGCAACTACAATTCATGAGTTAAAACTCAATTATCAATCAAACCCACTTCAAAATAGTAATTAAATAAGTAATTACTAACACCCATAAGCTAATTGAGACAATTAATCACATAATCACACCCCCAAGAATGGGAGTTTTAGCCACACATTATAAAAAGTCAGAAAATATTACCAACTATGTTCTCCATAAGCTGGGTAGCAAAATTCAAATCTTTACAATGCTCCAAATTAGCTTAAAATCAAAACCCAACTTGAAAATCTACTTAAAAACTCTCAAAAACTCAGAACGGTTGATCAAAATTTTGGAACTAGAGGAACTCCAAGGAAGACTCTTTAAAACTCTTTAAAATTTGCATTTATACTCTTCCAAATTTTCAGCTTTTGGATTGATCAGCGGAGTTAGTCGAGCCTCGCTGAAAAGGTCGGCGATGCGCCAAGTTGCCCTCTAAATCGCCATCTTGTCTTGCATCTTCACCATTAGACTTCTGTAAGTTTAGGCGATCAAAATCATTATCGCTGATCCATTCGGTGGTTCGCCGATTGTCCATGTCCATCACCAAGTTGGATTTTCCCTAGTGCTGGCCTCCTGTAACATTTGGTGAGCTGATTAACCACTCGGAGGTTCACCGAATGGTCTTGGCGATCATCAAATTCGCTCTTCATCAAATTCTTCAGCTTTTTTGCTCCTTTTTTCTCTGTAATATCCTTGCCTTGGTCTTTTGCCTTCATTGCTTCAAATTAACATTAAAACATCAGTTTAGAGCATAAAGTAGGCATCGAGGGCACTAAAAGTATGAATAATAAGCCCTAAATGAGTCAAAATCTCAGACTCATCAACACCCCAACTTAAACTTTTGCTTATCCTCAAGTAAAACATAAGATCAATCAGTTCAACAAGGATGTCTACAAACAGTGCTACCCAAGACTCAACATGAATGCACACAAGAGGACAAACTACTCATGCAAGGTTCAATTGTGCACTCTAAGTTTTACACTGTGACTAACCATCATCAAATAGAACTCAAGCTCACAATGCTTGCTTTAAATGCAAGTTCAAGCTCAACAAAAGCATTCAAATGCCCTCACAATAAGAATGAATCCATACTCACACAAAACTCATCAAATTTCCAGAATTTTGGAATCAAGCACAACTCTCACACTCCCAAAGATAAACACATGCATGACTCTACCCATAGGCTTGCCCTTATTTTCTAATCAATATTATTTTCAGCTCACTCAAGATCACAAAGGTCTTTCAAGGCTTGTAATGGGGATGGATGATCATTTTGGTTTAGTATCTTCTACCTTCATGAAACATGGCCTGCATTTCAATTTTTCTCATTTTCTTTCACTCTTTTTGATTTTCACATTCGACCCTATGATCTTTTAAGCATGATTCATTGGACACCCCATTTCTTTTGTCCATTTCACAAACTTTATTTCAACAATTCTTTTCTTTTTCAATATTTTTCTACTTTCACATTTCTCTTTTCTCTTTTATTTTACATGGAGGGGGTTCCATCTTTTTAAACATGATCCTTCAAGGGAAAAATATTTAAAATTCTTGACTTTCCTCCTTTTTCACCACACCCCCAACTTAGGCTTTTGGCCTAAGTTGGCTATTCAAACAAACCAATACTTCATGAAGGTTAAAGGTGATGGGACAAAGAGGTCAAATTTATTCATGTTTCATCCAAAGAAAAAGGATAGGATCAAATGGTGCCAAGCTAGGTTCACATTCTCACAAGGAGGTCACAAAGAGGTATGATAATAATTTTTGGTTCACTCTCCACAAAATTGTGCCTAAGATCATCTTTATCATTCGCTTACATTAGTCAATTGAACTAACGGGGAAAGTTCTAGGTATTACCAAGCACATATTTCAAGAAAATCTCACCAGAAATGACATTCAACACAATCATCAAACAAGACTCTACAATTTTCAACTTGCGTGCATCGATCATCACAAGAGATCAACTAAACAACCGCCTAGTCACAATGAGATGCTAGGAGTTCACATATGACTTATGGAGCTGTACACTTATATCGTTCAATGAAGAGCACTATTCATGTCCTCAATATTGATCACAACCGACAATCGAAATTGTAAGAGAACAACCACATTCACAAACATCAAGAGGTGGCAATTTTTTTTAAATCGGTTCAAAACCAACATTTTGCATTCAAAATGAATGACCAACACAATGGATCAAAACCAATATACATCAACAACATCTATCAGTCACACAAACACAAAAACATTAACAATATCCATAAAATAGCCTAAAAGAGGTAGGTATGGAAATACCTCACCCCGCCAACCTAAACTAGCTATTGTCCTCAAATGCAAAGAAAACAATAAAACAAGTCCAAACAATAAACAGAAAGGGAGTCAGAAATTCTCCTGCTAGGCTAAGCCTGGGTGAACTCTACATATCTGTGACTCCATCAGTCTGGGCATCAGTGCCCGACTCTAAATCATCATTCGCTCCACTAGAGCCCACCATCGAAGTGTCATTCAAAGAAGGCACCATAGTTGTCTGGACCATAGCTCCCTCAAGATCCTCCAAGTCATCATAAACCGCTGCATCTCAAACACCCAGCTTCTCCTCATCGGTCTTAGCCTCAGACTCAGCAACTACTTCATCCATAGTAGCATCTCCGATCATATTAGCCGGAGGAATCTCAGAACTGGCCGGGACGTCTGTACTCGGGACCTCAGGAAGATCCACAATGCCAAAGAACATCGAGAGATTATTGGATTTTAGCTCATCCACATCTTGTCACAACCCAACAATATCAGCCTTTAAGGCCGTCACATCCTCAGAAGCACCCCTTCCCTGCTCACAGGCCTCCACTCTCACAGTGAGGGCGTCCAGTGCAAATCTATGGGCATCTATCCTCTTTCGGTGCTCTCTCAACTCAGCCTAGATCGGGGCTAAGGCAGCAACTATGGCCCTCTCAATCAGCCCAGGCACAACGACCTCTACCTGGGAAGCACGAACATCAGCAGACTGGGCCAGGTGGCCCATCTTATACAACATCGCCTTAGCAATCGAGGATCGAGAAGAGGCAGCAACATTAGCAATAGTAGGAGGGGGAGCAGTAGTAGAACCAGAAGGTACAAAAGTTGAAGTTCTAGGGGTACCTGTAGGCTCACCGGCCTGAGGGGGAAGGATTGCCTCTGTCGGCAACATCTCAACATCAACTACTGGGGACGTATCCACTGGTGCAGCTCTCCTTCTATCAGCCTCGTACCTCATGTACTCGGCCTCTATCCTCCGGATGTCAGTAGAGGAAGTGGGAGTCACTTCCACATCTATCTTGGAAATCAAAGCAACACGGGCCTGCCTGCACAACTCTGTAACTAAGACTAGGAAGGAGAGAGAGATCTGGCTATGCTTGGCCCTCTTGGCCATCTCCTGCTCTATGATCAGACCAAGATTAAGATCATCCCTATCAATGATAAAGCCCAGCAATGTAGCTTTTGGATGCCTGACTATCGACTCGTTCTGTGAGGGCATCAAAGTGCTGCTGATGAATCCGAACCAATATCTGGCATCCACATTCAGGTCCTTCTTCTTTATTAGAGCTCCTGCCTCAATCCACCGCGGTGTGATGTTGGATATCAACGGTGCTAACCAACTCTTTAAGTCATCGAGGGACTTCTTCTGTATCCGATCCCTTAAGTAGTGGAATATATTCTTCATGCACCCTAGCACCTCATTGATTTCGGTGCTACTGCATTTTAACTCTCCGGCATCTCACCACCATATAATCAACCGGCTTGAATGAGCTGGCCTTCTTCTTTCCTTTAGGGACCAGTTTCCCATACTCGGCATAAAACTCCCAGACCCAAGTAGGAATATAGGAGCCTCAAGTCTTTTTGAAAATCTCAAACTTATGGAACTTAATAGTGTTCCACACCTCTGGGTACCGGTCTACAACATCATCTGTAGACAACTACTTCTCCTCTAATATCATCCTCAAATCACCGTCCTTCAATCTATTCAGTGACCGGGGTGGATGAGCCTGAACTGGTGGTACCTGCTCTACTACCTGTGCTAGGGGTGGAGGAGGAGTAGGTGGCACTGGGATCCTGGCTGGATCATGAAATGGTGGTCAACTCCTTGAATACTATGAGGACTTAGCAATCTTCGAGCCTTGCTTCTACTCAGATCCTAGCCACGGGGATGAGAGTCGGGAACGCCGAATCCTACATTTGGATAAGAAATATAGGGAAGAGTATGCGTTAGTACAAGAATACACTAAATATGATAGCTTGCATAAACATCAACATAAAAGGGTTAGACAACATAGGTCATAAGAATAAGCAATGCATAAAGTAGGTCATCATAACATAAAAAGAATACTTCATAAAGTAACCTCAAAGCATACTTAACCACGACATGGATAATCCTCCACTAGTCTTACTCAAAATAGTAGGCAACCTTAGGCCATCATCAAAGCTCATCACCTATCATTATCATCTTTAGCTTATCTTTTATAGACATGGGGAATCACCTCCTTGCCTTCCTATAATGGCTTATGGGTAGTCACCTTTTTCCTTACATAAAGGCTAATGGCTAGTAGCCTCTTGCTTGCTTATATGGTCATCAGTATTCACCTCCATGTCCATCTTATGGGATCATGTGTATTCGCATCCATGCCCAATATCATATGACACAGGTATTCGCCTCCACATCATTCTATTAGGAATCATAGGTATTCGCCTCCATGTCATTTCATTATAAGATATGGGTATTCGCCTCCACATCTTTCTATAAGGAATCATGGGTATTTGCATCCATGTCCAACATTAGGCAATAAGGGTAGTCGCCTCTTACTCTTCTCTAAAGAATATGGGAAATCGCCTCATATCCTTCTCATCTAGAGGTCATGGATGATCACCGCTTACCTCATCAATTTTAGTCTTTAGTCTAGATTCATTTTAGGTGAGAAATCATTTCAACCTAGAATCATTCAATGTGAGAAAGTCTTTCACATTCATACTTAAGCAATTCATGTGGGAACTATCCCCCCCACAACAATTACATCAATAATCAACAATTCATATCATAAGCTTTACTTTCAAAGCACTACATCTCATAACCGTCATATATGCTTCACTCTCAAACCAATTTATATCACAATCATCATATATGCTTCAATCTCAAGAAAATCTAGTGTATCTCATCAATCCTAAAAGAATACATCTAAACCCACAAATTTTTCTTTCATGGCATCAAACCCAATTATATCAATTCTAACTTAGAAAACATGGGTTAAGCATGGGTACATGTAAATTGATCCTAAAAACATTTAATTCTACCAATTAAATCATAAACAATCATAATACAATCAATTAGATCAACATTCATCAAGAGCCACAACATTAGAAGAAAACCCTAACTCAAATTGGGGAATTTCTACTTTTCAATTGGGGAATCTTGGGGACTCCATGGAAGAAAGGATTTCATGGATGAAAAGACATCATACCTTACTAACAAAGCCTCCTTGAGGAATGGAGACTTGATCTTGATCCTAGCTTCAACCCTTTCTTCTTCTTCAAGTTCTAGAGAGAGAAATATTTTAGGGAGGAAGCTTTGTTCTTCTTTTAGATTCTTAGAAGAATGATTTCAGTTGGGGAAATTGAGGGAGGGGGGGTAAAATACTTATATAGGTTTCTAGGTGAAGTATAAAATGATGTAGTATCGAATTAAAATAATGTGAAAAGACTTTATAGATCTTGACTTAAAAACTAAAAACAAGGCACACTGGAGCTCGCCAAAGGCCACTCGGCTACTCGTCAAGGGAGCCTTTAGCTCGCCAAAATTTACAGTAATTCGACTTGGGGGCTAAGTCAACTTAGGCGATGGGGATTCGACTTTGGCGACACGCCGAGCGGAACGACGAGCTTGACTTAGCTCGCCTAAAGTTCCAGAACACTGGATGCTGAAATCGATCCAAAAAGGCAAGGAGCTCTACTCGGTGGATCGCCAAGTTGACTAAGAAGTGAATATTTTACCTTCTTTGAATTCGAGGTGTTACAGATAGAGGGTGAGTTGATGGTGTCCTACTTTGACTTATCTCCATTTGTATTTAGTTATTGTCTAGTCTTTTGTATTCGAGATAAGTTTGTACTTGTTTTGTTTATTTTGTAACTTGTACTCATTTTAGCAGCTTTGTACCTTCACACACCAGGTCGTGGGATTGGATGTTGTACTTATATAGATTTAAGTCATTTCTTTCTTTCGACTATGTACTCCTTTATGTTGTTGTTATCCTTTTGTTTGTTGTTGATTCTAACCAATATGTCTATTACTTGTCATTTCGGGATACTGACTAGCTTACCTATCAGTGGGTTTTGGTAAGTGTCATCATGACTCGAGTTCTGAGGTAGTGGAACTTCAAATTCTCATAGCATGTATACCTAGAATTAGAAAGTGTATGTTCTTGATTTTTACAAAATCAACACGGCACATTCATTTACTCCCTCCGTTTCAATTTGTTTGTTTGATTTATTTGACACAAAGATTAACAAAAATAAAAAATACTCTTGAATATTGTGGTTTTAAACTAAATATATGTAAAATGTACAAAAAAAATATAATTTTGTTCTCTAAAACATGCCACGTGGAAAATTGGAATTAATAAGTTATCACTACTAAAAACAAGGTAAAAAACTATGGAAAATAAAACGAACGGTGTCTCTAAAAAATATGACCCCATTTGCAACGCTGTCCTTCGCATCAGTTTTCTTAAAATTTCTTTACAAAAATCGACGGACATTGACTCTATGTCTGTCATTTTTTTGACAAATTTTTTAGTCAAATACATATAATTGATAATTATTTTTTTAATATACGTAGGAACATCATCCTTCACTTTTAATAAAAACAAATTATTGAAAATTAATTAATAATGACACCGTCCATCATTTTTTAGTAATTTTAATTGATCATTTTTTAAAAGTAAGCGACAGGCTGAGTCGCTTAGTCCGTCGCTTTTTCGTAAAACATTTATTGTCAAACTTTTTAGAGAAACAACAGATGGGGTCGCTTAATCTGTTGATTTTTGAAAATTTTGTAACCAATATTTTGACCAAAAAAGAGACGATCTACCCCTCTCTCTCTCTCTCTCTCCCTTCTTATCTCTTCTTATCTCTATACTCCTACCACCACCACTGCCACCGCCCAGCACCCGCCACTGTTGTTGACTCCACTGCCACCATCGCCAGCCTTACCTCTATAACACCCCTTCTGTAATAACCCATTAGGTCATTTTGATTATTATACCTATTTATTTCATAAAGACCCTTCTCATAAAGCTAAAATGATAATTTTGAACTATTCGTTAACTACGATTAGCTAGTTGATAATTCATTTGGTACCCTTTACCACTTGGCCATATTTATTAAAATAAGTTAGTGGGATTTGTCACGTTTAATACATAACTATTTTATTTAGAAAAGAAAAGGAGGTAAAAACTTATATATGCAGATGAACGTGAGAGGAAAACCTAGTGCTTTAAGTTTCAGGTATGAGATACATACATATGCTGCTCAAATTTCTGTGTTGATTTTATGATACATAAGCATAATTTATTTGCATATGTTGGTGTGTGCAGAATTTGTTTTCAAATTGTTACAATATTGATTTTTCAAATTTGTCATGTTCTGTTGGTTACCGTCGACAACTAAGGCCATAATGGGTGACGATAATCTCATCACTGGGAGGGATGTTATTATTTTATTTTATAGAAAAGATGCATAGATAGTATTTTACCTAGAAGAAACTCATGAGTAAAATATAATTGGTTTCATGTTTTAAGTACAGTTTTGTAACTTGGTTTCAATTTAGGATTTTTTTTTTAAATAATCACAATTCAAATTTTTATATATGAGTATAGGTAATTAAATATTATGTATATTTATATTATATGAATATTATTAGATTTATGATATTTGGAGAAATTGAGGTTTATCCCTAGGTTTGAAATTTAGCAAATATTAGTCTTGACATATTATTTGACACCAACATTAGGAACTTGATTAAGATTTGAGTGAGTTTTGGGTCTAGGCTAGTCATATAGTAATATGGGTGTCTACGGACTCATTTTCTTACGAATATTGCATACTTGATAGATTTAATGTTCTGAAGCTTTGTGAAAGAGAGGGCAAAATCTTGAGGATTTGTGACACGTGTTTGACATTTGAGGTATATTAAGACTTTTAGACATCGTTCAAGGATGTTTTTTTAATTAAAGATTAAAAATAGAATAGACAATGGGTAAGGGTGAAAGATGGGTGTCTCGTACCAATGGTTTAACGGGAATAATTATGAGTACTAGTGTTATAAAGGAAAAGTCTATTACTATAGAATGATGGATTGTAATATGAGAATGTCAAAGCATATGGACATTAGAATGATGTATTATTGACTTGGTTTCTTTTGTGTGGTTGTGTTTCCTTATTTAACATATATATATATATATATATATATTTGTGATAATTGAGGTGATTATATATCATACCGACATTTAATTGATTGTGATGTATTATAATCTCTTTTTTATTGATATTATATTGTGCACAGGCATTGACATGAGATGGTCTGACACATGGAGATCGTTCGTGTTGAGATTTAATTGTGATTATAAGTTGGGAAAGTGGAGATAGTACATGCTGAGATTGTTTGATTTTATGATAGTGTGTTAAGATCATCCACACAGACTCGTGGAGATTTTTTGTGTCACTATATGGACCCCACGAGTCCCTCATGGGTCATAAAATCTTGACATTTTTCTGAGAACTATTATGTATATACGGTTGTGAGAGTACTTGGCATTTGAGGCATATCATTTCATGGTGTTGCATTGCATCGCATCTCATTATATCGTTCATTCTTGTTCTAGTATGTGCTTTGTTGGTGATTAGACATTACGTGACGTTTGATTATCTCTATTTGATGAAACTTGACTGAGAAGTATAATTTAGACTTGTAAAATTAAAAGATGATTTTCTTATATACTCCTGTCACTACTTTTTAGTGGTCGGTCTATGAGACATACTGGGTACACCTAGTTTTGTACTCATACTACACTTGTTGCGCTCTTTGTGGTGTAGATACAATTCCGAATACGAGCGCATCTCGTGGAGTTTTTCTAAGATCGAGCTTGGATTATCTTTGAGTTGTGGTGTGCTTCTTGGTTGTTACGCAGCCCGTACCTCTCTCTATCCCATTATTTATTCTGTTGTATTAGTTTTCATACAAGACATTTCTTATGTTTAGACTTTTCCAATGAGTTTAAGTCTTGCATCGTATTTTAGAAGCTCTTGTACTTATGACACCAAAATCTTGGGTTATATTTTAGCTTTCCGCATTTCATACTTATGAAAGACTTGTTTTTTGAGATATTCTACTTGTCATTTATCCTTTCACCTTATTTATTTAGTTAAATTGGTAAAACGTAGTGGTTTGTCTTACCTATCAGTTGGGTACATAAGTGCAATCATGACATATGATTTCGAGTCGTGACAATTTGTTATTAAAGACTTAGGTTAATCGGTCTCACGAGTACAAGAGCAATGTGTTGTAGAGTCTTACTGATTCGTTTCATGATGACCATACTTATCTTCGAGATGTTATAGGACATTGAGGAAACTTCTATTCTTTCTTTCTTTTTTGTGCACACTTGATTTTGTTGGAATTTCAACCTTATTACCTCATTCTCTCACAAATGGTGAGAACTCATGCATCCCCAATCAAATATCAGGAACCTGAACCCACACCTATTGTTAAGGTTATTACATGAGGAAGATCAAGGGCTGAGGTAAATATTGTGTTCTATCATATTTGTCTTATAGGCATGACATTATTGTTCGTGAGTAAAAGATGTTCGAAAGGTTTATAATGATGAATTATCCAACCTATAATGGTTACTTGAATGATGATGTGCATGAGTTTATATTCAGTTGTCATTAAAGTTGCATAATCTTTGATTATTGGAGTCTCGTAGAGTTGACTAGATCGCATTTCAGATGATTATCCCTATCAAGCCCTGTTGAAGGTGTTACATAAATAGTAAGCCAGTTGGATCATCTCCACTCTTATGGACTCAGTTTACTCGGATGTTTCTTAATAAGATTGTTCCATGCAGTGAGAGGGAGAGAAAAAAGGGTAGAGTTCAAGGGTTTGCAGTAAGATGGTATGTGAGTTGCAGAGTATGAGGTTAAATTTCATGTTTAGGCTAGGGATGCTGCAATGATACTTCCCACTAAGGCAAAGAGAGTGATAAGGTTTGTTAAGGGGTTGATTATTCCTATTTGTGTGGGAGCTTCTCAGGTTTCCTCTTCTGGTGTTCTATTATAGTAAGTGGTAGATGTTGCCAAAGAGTTAATGATGATTCTACATGAGGGATTAGATAAGTGTAAGGGCAAAAGTTGTTATTCGAGATGGATATGGTACTTGAGTCGCTTGGTTTGCATGTATGTGTTTCTTCTTATGTTCGAGATTCCATAGTGGTAGGTCGAGTGTATTGATCATGTATAATTACTTTGATGGGATATGATACTCAAGTGGATTTACAGGACTTATATATGATAGATTTTTTATGTTATTCTAGTGATGAATTGGTTGTCTTCTTACCATGTGATTTTTATCTATCCCGCCAAGATAGTTATATTAGTTATGCTTGGGATTCCTACATTAGATTGGATAGGTTCTCTCAGTCATAGTCCGAAAAGGATGAAATCAACTATAAGGGCTTGTCGGTTCGTAGAGAGAAAATGTTGTCTTACTTGGTACATGTTTGAGATACTAGTGTGAAACTCTTATACTTTAGTCTATTCTGCGGGTGAGTTAGTTTTCAGAGGTCTTTCCAACGGACCTACTAGGCTTGCCACCTAATAGTGATATTGATTTTTGTATCGATTTGGAGCTAGGCACTTAGCCTCTTTCTATTCCATCATATCGTATGGCACCGACCAAACTGAAAAGGTTGAAGGAGGAGTTGAAGGATTTATTGAGCAATGGGTTCATTAGACCGAGTATATCTCCTTGAGGTACTCTAGTGTAATTTGTGAAGATGAAGGATGGATCTATGTGCATGCGTCTTAACTATAGACGATTGAACAATGTTACAATCAGAACAATTACTCAATACCTCGTGTTGATGATTTATGTGAGTAGCTTAAGAGTGTTTCTGTTTTCTTCAAAATTGACTTGAGATCTGGTTATTAGCAATTGAAGGTTTTGTCGGAGTATATCCCCAAGACAATTTTTTGAACACATTATGATCATTATGAGTTTATGGTGATGTCTGTTGGGCTGACTAATGCCCCAACCACTTTTATAGACTTGAGGAATGGGGTGTCAGGATGCACTTAGATTTTGGTTATTTTCTTCATGGATAATATATTGATAAACTCTCATAGTAAGGAGGAGAATGAGCATCATTTGAGGAATGTGCTTGGAATTTTTGAATGCGAAGAAGTTCTATAAAAAGTTTTCAAAGTGTGACTTTTTGGTTCGGTATAATTCTTGGGGCATATAGTGTCCAAAGAGAGTATTATGGTTGAACCTTAGAAGATTGTGATTGTTCGAGATCAGATCAAACCTGCTTTACTTACTAAGATTCGTTGTTTCTTAGGCCTTGTAGGTTAATATAGATGATTTATGGAGGGGTTCTCATCTATTGCATCCACATTAAATCTGATATCGGAGATGGATTTTCGGTGGTCAGATGAGTGTGAGGTGAGTTTTCAAAAGCTGAAGACTTTATTAAGTACTGCTCCAATTGTGACACAACCAGTGGAGGAAGAGGGTTTTATTATACATTGTTATGCTTCTCAGATTGGTCTTAGTTGTGTTATGATGTAGAAGGGGAAGGTGATAACTTATATTACAAGGTAGTTTAAAGTTCACGAAAAGAACTACCCCACTCATGACTTGGAGATGGCAACTGTGGTGTTCATGATGAAGATTTGGAGGAATTATTTTTATTGTGTGCATTGTGAGGTGTTCGCAAATCATCGTAGTCTCTAGTATATATTGAATTAGAGGGATCTAAAGTTGATGTAGCGGAGATGGTTGGAGTTGCTCAAGGACTATGACAAGACTATCCTTTATCATTCGAGCAAGGAAATGTGGTAGCAGATTCCTTGTGTCGAAAGACAGTGAGTACGGGTAGTCTAGCCTTGTTACAGGTTGGAGAGATTTATTTGGTTATGTATGTCCAATCATTAGCCAGTAGCTTTGCGAGACTTGATATTTTATATTCTGGTAGGGTTTTGGCTTACATAGAGACGAGGTCGTTCTTATTGGAGAAGATTCAGGCTCAACACTTTGATGATGGTGATTTTATGTAAGATTCCAGACAAGGTGTTAAAGGAGAAGCCAAGGAGGCAATTCTTGATGGTGAGGGAGTTTTGAGGGTAAAAAGTTGTATTTTTATTCCTTGGACAAGTGATTTTACTAGACTGATCATGGAGGAGGCTCATAGTTTGAGGTACTCTATTCATCCAAGGGATACTGAGATGTATCATGACATAAAGCAGCATTATTATGGTGTCTTATAATGAGGGATATAGTAGATTTTCTATCTCGATGTTTGATTTGTCAGCAAGTGAACTATGAACACAAAAAGCATGGAGATGTGATTCAAAGGATGCCCATACAAGAGTGGAAGTAGGAGCGGATTGCTATGGACTTTGAGATACGATAGCCACATACTTAGATGATAGATGATTCAATGTGGATCAACCGACTAAGTTATCACATTTTATACCAGTTTGGACTACTTATAATACATAGAAGTTAGCAAAGATCTATATTTGGGAGATAGTTCACTTGCATGTAGTTCCCATTTTTACTGCTTCAGATTGACGCACACAATTGACATCTTATTTCTGGCGTTCTATGCAGAATGAGTTGGGTAATTGGGAGGATTTTAGTATATCTTTTCACCCTCTGACTGATGGTTAGTCTAAATGGACTATTCAGGTTCTTAAGGACATGTTACAGGTGTGTGTGATCGACTTTGTTTCCATTAGTATCAGTGTTTTCCTTTAGATAAGTTTGGATACAATCACAGTTATCATTCGAGCATTGAGATGACCCCATTTGAAGCTTTGTATTGTAGGAGATGTCTATCTCCAATTGGTTGGTTTGATGCATTTGAGGTTAGGCTGTGGGGTACATATTTGTTGAGAGAGTTCTTAGACAAGATCAAATTGACTTAGGATATACTTCTCCTAGCTCAGAGTAGGCAAAAGAGTTATACAAATCGAAAGGTTCATGATTTGGAGTTCATGGTTGGAGAGTTGATTCTTTTGAAGGTTTCATCCATGAAGGGTGTGATGAGATTTGAAAAAAATATCAAATCGAACCCAAGATATATTGGTCATTTCAAGATTTTTGGGCTTAAAGGTGAGGTGGCTTACAAGTTGTCTTTGCCACCTGTCTTATCAGGTGTTCAACCTGTATTCATATTTTAATTCTGATGAAGTACCATCAATGTGATTCATGAATGGGATTCGGTGTTACTTGATCAAAATTTGACCTTTGGGGAGGAACTGGCAACCATCTTGGATAGGAAAATTCAAAAGTTGAGGTCGAAAGATATTGCTTTAGTAAAGGTACAATGAAAGCATTGTCCGGTTGAGGAGGCTATTTGGGATAGCGAGTTGGACATGCAGATGAGATATCCTCAACATTTTAAGTGTTCAAATGTGTTATGTTCTTTTACCGTTCGAGGACGAATGTTTGTTTAAGTGTTACATGAACCCATTAGGTTGTTTTGAGTATTAGAGCTCTTTCTTTCATAAATGACCCTTCTCATAAATTTAAAATCAGAATTTTGAACTTTTTGTTAATTACAATAGTTAGTTGACGAGTAATCTTAGATGATTAATTTAATTGATAGTTAATGGGCTAAATTTTTTATTTATTTGATATCCTTTACCACTTGTCCATATTTATTAAAATAAGTTACTGGGTTTTTCACTTTTAATACAAAATTATTTAATTTAGAAAATAAAAGAGGCAAAAACTTATCTGTATGGATGAACGTGAGAGGAAAACCTCGAGCTTTGAGTTTCAGGTATGAGATACATACATATGCTGCTCAAATTTCTTTGGTGATTTTAGGATATATAAGCATAAATTATTTTTATATGTTGGTGTGTAAAGAATTGGTTTTCAAATTGTTATAATATTGGTTTTTCAAATTTATCTTGCTATATTGGTTACTGTCGAAAACTATGTCCATGATGGGTGATGATAATATCATCACTGGGAGGGATGTTATTATTTAATAATAGAATAGATGCATAGATAGCGTTCTTCCTGAAAGAAATTCCTGAGTAAAATATAATTGATTCATGTTTTAGATATTGTTTCGTAACTGGGTTTGAATTTGCGATTTTTCTATAATAATCACAATTCATGTTTTTACATATGAGTATAGGTAATTAAATATTAGGTGTATTTGTATTATATAGATATTATTAGATTTATGAGATTTGGAGAAATTGAGACTTAACCCTAGGCTTGAAATTTAGTAATTATGAGTCTTGAAATATTAATTGATATGAACATTAGGAACTTGATTATAGATTTGGGTGAGTTTTTGGTCTAGGCTAGTCATTTAGCAATATGGGTGTCTATGGACTCGTTTGCTTACGAATATTGCATACTTGATAGATATGGTCTTAAGCTTCATGAAAGAGAAGGGAAAAATCTTGAGGATTTGTAACACGTGTTTGGCATTAGAAGTATGTTAGGACTTTTAGATTTCGTTGAAGGACATTTTTCTAATTAATGATTAAAAATTGAATAGACAATGGGTAAGGGAGAAAGACGGGGTTTCGTACCAATGGTGTGACAGGAATTGGTACGAATACTGGTGTTATAAAGGAAAAGTCTATAACTATAGAATGATGGATTGTAATCCGAGAATGCCAAAGCATATGGGCATTAGCTGATTTATTATTGACTTGGTTCCTTTTGTGTGGTTGTGTTTGCTTATTGAACTCATATATTTGTGATAGTTGAGGTAATTATATATCATACCAATATTTGATTGATTGAGATGCATCATCATCTACTTTTATTTATATTATAGTGTGCGCAGGCATTAATATGAGATTAAGTATGAGTAAAGGTATGACACATGGAGGTCCATGTTGAGATTGATTTGTGATTATAAGTTGGGCACGTGGAGATCGTCTGTGCTGGGATTTTTTTAAATTTTATGATAGCGCATTGAAATCTTCCGCAAAGACACGTGGAGATTGTCTGTGTCGGTATATGGACCTTGCTACTCCCCCATGGGTCATAGACTCTCAATGTATTTTCGAGAAGTATCGTGTATATACGGTTGAGAGAGTACTTGTCATTTAAGGCATATCATTTCATGGTGTTGCATTGCATTGCATCTCAGTACATCTTTCATTGTTGTTTGAGTATGTGTTTTGTTGGTGATTAGACATTATTTGACATTTGATTATCTTTATTTGATGAAGCTTGCCTGATAAGTATAATGTAGACTTGTAAAATTAAAGCATGACTTTCTTATATAATCTTGTCACTACTTTTTCACGGTCGGTCTATGAGACATACTGGGTACACGTTGTATCATACTAAACTACGCATGTTGCACTCTTTGTGTGGCAGATCTGATTCTGAATACCAGTGCATCTCGTGGAGATTTTTGAGTCCGAGCTTGGATTATCTTAGAGTTGTGGTGAGCTGCTTGGATACTCCGCAGCCCACACATCCCTCTATCCCGTTATTTGTTCTACTGTCAGACAAGATATTTCTTATGTTTAGACTTGTCCTATGAGTTTCAGATTTGCATCATATTTTAGAAGCTCTTGTACTTATGATACAAAAATCTTGGGTTGTATTTTAGCTCTCCACATTTCATACTTAGGAAAGAGTTGGTGTTTGAGATATTTAACTTGTCGTTTATCTGTTCAGCTTATTTGTTTAGTTATATTGGCAAAATGAGTGGGTTGGCTTAACTATCGGTTGGAAACATAGGTGTCATCACGATTTGTAATTCTGGGTCGTGACACCTTCCAAACCCATTAAATCTTACTAAGTTTTGGGTTTTCATTTATGTCAGTTTTTTTTCAATTTAAGTTATTTTTGATTTATTTGTTAGTTTATTCTATTTAGTTTGTTGAATCTATATTATTAACATAGTTTGTTTGTATATTTTATTGTGAATGAATTTATAATTTTGATTTTAGGGCTTTAGTTTGAATTGAGGTTTTTTTAATTAGATTGTGAATTAGGTGTTTTTGAGTTGAAATTGAAGTGTTTTTGAAGTTAGAACTAAGAAGTAATTAGAAGTTAGAAGTTAGAACTACTTGAAATTTTAAACTTATATATACTTGAGTAGGATGTTTGAAAGTTGAACTTAGAAAAATATTGGATTTTATGATAAATTTTGAAGTTTAGAACTAATTATAACTTAGAACTAATTAGAAATTAGATATTCAATGTCAAAAACATAAATTTTAGGATTTTTGAAGTTGAACTTAGAAGTTTTTTTTGTTTTGTATAAATTTTGAATTTAGATATTAAAGCTAATTAATTAGAACTTAGAAATTCATGTTTACATGAACTTGAATTTTAGTCAAACACCTTGGATTTAAAAAAGAAAAGACTACATTAAATTGTAGCAGCAGGTTCAGGTCTACGAGACTAGTCTACGGTTCGTAGGAAATTCTACAGGTCGTAGACCAGTCCTGTAGAAAGGGAGAAAAAAATATTTTTTTTAAAAAAATCAAGTCCCAGTACCTCTTTCTGCAGTTCACTAGGACGGCCCGATAATAATCTACGAGTCGTAGATGGGGTCCGTAGAAACAATCCAGACTTAGTGAAATTTTGAGCTCTAAGTTGAGTTCTGCAGCTAGGGTTTACATACCATAGAAGGGGTTCCATAAATTTGGGTAATTTTAAGGTCCTAGTACTTGGTCTAAGGTTGACTAGTACGGACCGTAAAAAGTTCAGGTCTGACACGTAGACTAGTCCGACAGCTAAATTTTAGTGGCTTTTGGGTCTTTTTCTAATTATTCTTAGCCAAAACTAAGTCTTTTTGACCTTCATCCTAAGGCCTATATAATGATTTTTGAGTCGTAAATTACCAAATTAAACATCCATTCCCCGATTTGCCAAAAACCTAACAAAATTCACTCCCCAAATTCCCTCTCAACCTAAGAAAGGAGAAGAAGGAGCTAGGGTTCAATCCAAATCTACAATTCACCATTCATTAAGGGATTTTAGTAAAAAGGTATGTGGGTATTCATCCATGAAGTCCATTTCTCCATGGGGTCCCCAAGATTTCTAATTTCTCAATCTCAAATCCAATTGACCAAATTAGGGTTCTTTTGGTTCTTTATGGGTTTCATTCAATTATAATTCATTATTGTTGATTAAGTCTTCTAATGCATGATTCAATTTTAATACATGATATTTAGTTGAAATATTATTAACCCATGCCTAATATGTGATTTTCAACTATATACCTATGATGAACCTATGAACCCATGAACTATGAATTTCAAAGAATTATGCATGTTTTATGAAAATGATGCTTGTGATGATAGGGTAATTTTAGATGGAAGTATCAATTTTATTATGAAAGGTTTTCTCACATACTGTAACACCTCGGATTCAGAAAAGGGAAATATATTCATTTCACAACCATTCGGCGAAGTAACTCGAGGACACCGAATGACTCGGCCATCTGCCGAGTAGACCCACCTCGCCTTTTTGGCTTTATCTCCGAGTCCAGTGTTCTGTAACTTTAGGTGAGCTGGATCAAGCTCGCCATTTCATTTGGTGAATCACCAAAGTAAATCCCCATCGCCTAATTAACTTGGTCCAAGGGCTGGCTCACTGTAATTTTCAGCAAGCTAAAGGCTCACTCGGTGAATCCCCGAGTGGCTTTTGGTGAGTTTCAGCGGGTTTCAATTTCAATTTTTAAGTCAGGGACTTCTGGGTCTTTTCAAATTATTTTAATTCAATACCATGTCATTTTACCATTCACCTAAAGACCTATATAAGAGTTTTACCCCAAATTTCCCCAAATTTTAAAAGGGCTCTCTCAAATTCCTAAGAGAAGAAAAAGACTCCCTCTCAAATATTTCTCACTCTAGAAGTTTGAAGAAGAAGATTCAAGCTAGGGTTAAAGGTCAAGCCTCCATTCTTCAATTGCTTTTGGGCTTTGATAGCAAGGTATGATAGCTTTATTCATCCATGGAATCCTTGCATCCATGGAGCCCCTAAGTTTCCCCAATTGAAAAGTAGAATTTCCCCGATTTGAGTTAGGGTTTTCTTCTAAGTTGTGGGTCTTTATGAATGTTGATCCAATTGATTGGGTTATAATTGTTTATGCATGAATTGAGAGGATTACATATTTTTAGGATGAATTTACATGTACATATACTTAACCCATGTTTCTAAGATGAAATTGGTGTAAATGGGTTTTAATCTATGAAAGGAGAATTTATGGATTTATGTGTATTCTTATAGGATAAATAGGGTACATTATGAATTGCTTTGAGATTGAAGCATATGTGATGATTATGATATAAATTGATTTGAGATCGAAGCATATATGATGATTATGATATGTATTGCTTTTAGAGTGAAGCATATGTTATGAATTGTTGATTATTGATGTAATTGTTGTGGAAGGGAAAGTTCCCCACTTGATTTGCTTATGTATGAATATGAAAGACTTTCTCACATTGAATAATTCTAGGTTGAAAGTATTGCTCACTTAAAATGAATCTAAGCTAAAGACAATGAAAGTGATAAGGCTAGAGGCGATTACCCATGACCTCTAAATAAGAAGGATATGAGGTGATTACCCATATTCCTTAGAATAGAATAAGAGGTGATAACCCTTATTCCTTGAAGTTGAACAAGAGGCGACTACCCATGTTCCTATAATATGAATTGGATAAGAGGCGAGAACCCATAATCCTTTATAGAAAAACAAGAGGCGAATACCCATGTCACATGATGTTGGACTAGAGGCGAGAACCCATAATCCTTTATAGAAAGACAAGAGGCGAATACCCATGTCACATGATGTTGGACTAGAGGTGAGTACCCATGATCCTATAGTAAGAGGGACTAGAGGAGACTACCCATGATCCCAAGGTAAGAAGGACTAGAGGCGAATACACATTATCCTTTATAGCAAGGCAAGAGGCGATTCACCATGTCTTTAAAAGATAAGCTAGAATATGTTATGATAGGTGATGAGCTTGGATTGTTTCTTTAGTTTTCCTTTTATGATGAATAAGACTGGTGGTGGATTACCCATGTCTTGGCTAAGTATGAATTGACGTTACTTCATCAAGTACTCTTTTTATGTGAAATGATCTATTATGTTCATTGATATGCCCTATGACTTATGTTGTCTAACTTATGTTTATGTTGTGTTTATGCAAGTTATCATATTTAGTACATTTTTGTACTAAGACATACTCTTGCCTACATTTCTCATCAAAATGTAGGGTCCGGCGTTCTCGACTCTCATCTCTGTGGCTAGGATCTATAGTAGAGGCAAGGTTGAAGATTGATGAGTCCTCATAGCATCCGAGGATTTGACCACTACTTTTCTTATGTTCTTTTCATTTTAGTTTTGAACATTGTTGTATGGGATGTGTCCCAAGAATCTTTTGTATTAGATGGTTTTTTAGACAAGTGTATTACACTTCCACTTTGCAATTAAAGACTTTGATTGTGTTGAAAATGTTTTAAATCTTATTGATTTCTATTATCTTGACTATGAAATCTAAGTGGATTATATGAGGCCTCTCGTGGTCTTTTATGCCATGTTACATCTAGGGGGTACCCCTGGGTCGTGACACATACAAATATGATCATGATTTTTGAGAGGTATTTCTCACATATGGATTCACATTGGTAAAAGGTTTTCTCACCTACGCTTTTAATTGTATTATAAGGAGCTATTCTATGTTTTGATTTTTAATATGTTGATCGGTATTGATCATTGCCCTTCCTTTGGTATATTGATATTTACTTTTATCTATTCCGTTGGGATTTAGACTTAGCACCGAGAGGGCTTTGAGGTGGAGGTTCAAGTAGGGTAGTCTCTAGTAGAAACCTCTAGTCTCAAACTACTTGCCTCCGTACATTTATCTTAAATGACCTAGTTAGTGGATCTACTTCATCAAAAGATGATATGTACCAATTCTACCTTGGCAGGTAGATTCCCCTTCCTTTGGTATGAGGGATATACCGAATTTCATGATATATCTCTCATGGTCTTATTGTCGGTTAAATCTAATATCCCACAAAATGACTATGTTGCTTCAAAACTTTTCTTATTTCTCTTATTTCAATGTATTGGCATATTTTATGATTTACATGTCATTGCTTCTTTAATTTTTTAAATGTTCAAATAATGGTCATTCCTACATGTTATAAGTCATTCATGCTACCATGTCTATTTTTGTGCATATTTCCCCATACTTAGTACATTCCACATACTAATGCGTACTTGTGCCTACATTGTCTCATTAATGTAGGGTTCGATGCTCCTACCTCTCATTCTCGTGGCTAATTGATTCTTTTGGATTCCAAAGTATTGGTGAGTCCTCATGTTTTGAGGATAGAGATACATTTACTTGTTCATGTTTCTCACTAGTTTTCAGACTTGTATGTGATTGATGGGTTACGTCCCATTCACTTTCCTTATGATGTAATATATGGCTTATTGAGATTTATTATTTGACTTTCGCTTTGTCAAACTCTTTATGATAATAAACTACGACTTGAATTCTTTACTTTTATTATCTTGTATGATGTATGTTAAGTGGCTTGTGTAGGGCCTCTCGGGGTCCTATACGCCATGTTACACCTAGGGTATATTTGAGTCATAACAAACTTGGTATTCAGAGCAAAAAATTTAGAAAGGTCCTATGGTGTCTCATAAGCCACATCGAGTAGAGTCTTGTTCATGAGTGTGAAGCGTGACACATTTATTAATATGAGGCTATCACATGTTTAGGAAATTTCACTTCTTTCAAAATTCTAAAGTCGTACGGTAGAGTGTAACTCTATATGTCTATCTCTTAATCCTTATCCGATCCTTTTCAAGATATGGCCCCTCAAAGAGCATAAGTTAGGAGGAATATGAATGATAATATGGATCAGGAAGATCCTTAAGAAGCTCCTCAATTTCCAGCCGACCCGTTGGCCGAACAAGTGATAATGCGGAGTTTCGAGCTGTTTTTGAAGTATTTATTGTCTCAAGCCAATAGGGAGGTTGTGGTCCCCGTGAACCTAAATATGGGTACGGTGGCAACTAGGGTGAGGGACTTCCTTAGAATGAATCCCCCTGAATTTCATGGTTCCAAGGTTGAGGAAGATCCTCAAGAGTTCATTGCTGAGGTTTACAAGGTTTTGATTATCATGATAATGACACCGGTGGAAAAGGTGAAATTGGCCGCTTATCAACTTAAGGGTGTTGCTCAAGTTTTGTTCAACCAATGGAAGGAAAAGAGGGTGGTTGATGCGAGTCCTCTTGATTGGGAGAAGTATAAAGTTGCTTTCCTTGACAGGTTCTTTCCCCTTGAGATGAGGGAGACAAAGGTACTTGAATTCATTAACCTTCAATAAGGGAATATGGGTGTGAATGAGTATGCCTTGAAGTTAACATAATTGTCTAGATATGCTCCTACTATGGTTGCCGATCCTAGGGAAAAGATGAGCAAGTTTGTTTCGGAAGTGTCCAAAATGGTGGTTAAAGAATGTCGTACCACCATGCTCATTATGGAAATGGACATTTCTCGTCTAATGATTCATGCTTAACAAATTGAAGAGGAGAAGCTTTAGGAAAGATTTGGGGAGGCGAAGAGGGCAAAGACCAGCGATGGTGACTTCTTGCATTCAAGGTCTGATGGACATGGTTATTCTAGGTTCCGACAAAGGTTTTTCGGTCAAGGTTCCTCCAACGCTCCAGCTCCTAAGTTCAAAAAAGAAAGGGTTTCTAATCCTAAGCCTCAAGAAGGAAATGGTGGTGGAAATGGATCTTCGGTTCTCTCACACCAAAAGTCTAGAAAGAGTCATCCAGGAAAATGTTTGATGGGTACGGATAATTGTTTTGGTTTTCATAAAATTGGTCACCGCTTGAGAGATTCTCCATCTAGAAACGACAAGGGAAAAATGGTAGGTAAGCTCCTCCTAGTGGTTTGGGTTTACGTTCTCCAAAGAAAAACTGACTCTATGCACTTGAAACACGACATGATCAAGAGAGTTCTCTCGATGATGTTACCAGTTGATTGAAAGTCTTTCATCTTGATGTTTATGCTTTGCTTGTTCCCGTTGCTACTTTTTATTTTGTGACCCCATATGTGGCTATAAGATTTGATGTTTTTTTTGATGTGTTATTAGACCCTTTTTTTATTTCTACCCCTATTGGTGAATCTGGTGTGGCTAAGAGAGTCTATAGAAATTGTCTTGTCTACTTAAACAATAAATTTACTCATGTTGATTTAGTAGATATTGACATGTTAGATTTAGATGTTATTCTTGGTATTGATTGGATCCATTCTTGTTATGCTTTTGTTGATTGTAGAACCCGAGTGGTCAAGTTTCAATTTTCAAATGAGCCCGTCCTAGAGTCGAAAGGGGGTATTTTATGCCTAAGGGTCAGTTTGTTTCATGTCCTAAGGCTAGAAAATGATTTCTAAGGGTTACATATACCATCTTGTGTGGGTTAGGGATATAGATTTCGATACCACTATCTTTGAATCGGTCCCTGTAGTGAATGAGTTTCTGGAAGTGTTCTCATATGATCTTGACGGTATTCCTCCCGAAAGGGAAATAGACTTCGATATTGACCTTCTCCTAGATACGCAGCCTATCTCTATTCCTCATTCCCGTATGGCTCCGGAGAACTTAAGGAATTGAAAGAGAAATTGAAAGGTTTGTTGAATAATAATTTTATCCGACCAAGTATCTCTCCATGGGGTGTTCATGTTTTGTTTGTTCGTAAGAAAGATGGTTCACTTCGCATGTGCATTGACCACCGACAACTGAACAAGGTCACCATTAAGAATAATTATCCTCTTCCAAGGAAAGATGATTTGTTTGATCAATTCCAAGGAGCAAGTTACTTCTCTGAGATTGATCGTCGGTTGGGTTATCACCAATTGAGGGTGAAGGAAGATGACATCCCGAAAATAGCTTTTCAAACTCGGTATGGTCATTATGAGTTTTTGGTAATGTTGTTTTGTTTGACTATTACTCCGGATGCATTTATGAACTTGATGTATAGAGTGTTTAGATAATATCTAGACACATTTGTGATTGTGTTTATCGATGACATCTTGATTTACACAAGGAGTGAGGATGAGCATACCGACCATTTTGAGGACTATGTTGCAAGTCCTCAAGGACCAACAACTATTTGCAAAGTTTAGTAAATGTGAGTTTTGGTTGAGGTCCGTGGTTTTTCTTGGTCACCTTATTTCTGGTAACGGTATGGAGGTAGATCCTAAGAAGACGAATATGGAAGAGTTGGCCTAGAGTTTTATCCCTTTCAGATATACGAAGTCTCTTGAATTTGGCTGGTTATTATAGAAGTTTTATGGAAGGGTTCTCTTCGATTGTCTCTCCATTGACTGCATTGACCCAAAAGAAATTTAAGGTCTTATTGTCAGAAGAATGTGATAAGTTCCAAGAATTGGAAGATAGACTTACCTCCGCTCCAGTGTTGACTTTACTGCAAGGGTCCAATTTATTTTTGGTTTGTTTATGATGCTTCAGGGGTTGGATTAGGGTGTGTTTTTATGCAAAATGGGAAGTTTATTGCTTATTCTTCAAGGAAACTTAATATTAATGAAAAGAACTATCCTACCCATGATTCAAAATTATCGGCGGTTGTGTTTGCCTTAAATATTTAGAGGTATTACTTAGATTGTGTCCATGTTGATATCTTTACTGACCATAAGAGTTTGCAATATATGTTCAAGAAAAAGGATCTAAATTTTCACCAAAGGAGGTGGATTGAGTTGCTAAAGGATTACAACATGAGTGTTATCTTTAACCCCGATAAGGAAAATGTAGTGGCGGATGCTCAAAGTCAACTATCAATGGGTAGTGTTGCTAATGTTGAGGAAAATAAAAAAGGAGTTGGTTCATGATGTTCATAGATTTGCTCGATCGGGTGTTTGGTTGGTTGATTATAATGAAGGTGGTGTTACTTTTCATAATGGTTCAGAATCGTCTTTTGTGTCGGATGTGAAAACCAAGCAAGGTCTTGATCCCATTTGAGTTGAGTTAAACAAAGTAGTGCTTAATATTTCATTGAGGCTTTCTCCCAAGGGAAAGATGGTGTGCTTCGATATCAAGGTCATTTGTCTGTTCCTAATGTTGATGACTTGAGAGAGAAAATATTATCAGAAGCCCATAGTTCCTGATATTCCATTCATATGGGAGTCACCAAGATATTCCATGACTTGCCGGTGCTCTATTGATGGAACAGGATGAAGTATGATATTGTAGAATTTGTGGCTAATTGTCAACAAGTGAAAGTTGAGCATCAAAAGCTGGGAGGTTTTTCCCAAGATATTAGTATCCCTACTAGGAAGTAGGAAGTAGGAAGATTTGAATATGGACTTTATTGTTGGTTTACATTGCACCCGGTGGCAACATGACTCGATTTAGGCTATTGTAGATCGTATGAAAAAGTCAGCTCATTTAACCCCGTCAAGGTTTCTTGTTCAGCGGAGGATTATGCTAAGTTGTATCTAACTGAAATGGTTAGGTTGCATGGAGTGCCCCTATCCATTATCTCCAACTGTGGTACCCAATTCACTTCTAAATTTAGGAAGTCTTTCCAAAAAGGTCTAGGTACCCAAGTTAAGCTTAGTACGGACTTTCATCCTCAAACCGATGGGTAAGTAGAGTGCACTATCCAAACTTTTGAAGATATATTGAGGGCATGAGTAATTGGGATGATCACTTACCATTGATTGAATTAGCTTATAATAATAGGTATCATTCAAGCATTGGTATAGCTCCATTTGTGGCTCTTTATGGTAGGAGGTTTAGATCTTCTATAGTGTGGTTTGAATTCAATGAGATTGCTTTGTGAGGTTCCGAGTTGGTACATAAGGCTATGGAGAAAGTTCAGCTTATTAGAGAAAGCTGGAAAACGGCTCAAAGTCGACAAAATTCCTATGTTGTTGTTATAAGAAGAAATTTAGAATTTTATCTTCATGATTGGTCTACTTGAAAATTTCAATCATGAAGGGTGTAATAAGATTTGGAAAGAAAGGGAAGCTTAGTCCCCGTTATGTGGGCCCATATCAGATTTTGAGGCGTATTGGTAAAGTTGCTTATGAACTTGATTTTCCTAAGGACTTAGCATCGGTGCATCCGATTTTCCATGTCCTTATTGAAGAAATGTGTTGGAGATCCGACATCTATTGTACCATTAGAGAATCTTGATGTAAAGGAAAGTTTTTTTTATGAAGAGGTTCCGGTTGAGATTCTAGACCGTCAAGTTCAAAAGTTGAAGAATAAATAAGTTGCATCCGTGAAAGTGTTGTGGAGGAATCAAAGGGTTGAGGGTGCTACTTGGGAGGCTGAGACCGATATGATGTCCCGATATCCTCATCTGTTTCCCTTCGATCCTATTCTAGCTTGATGTCGGTTCACTTTTTTGGTTTCATGTTTCTTAGTTATTATCATGTTTCCTCAGCCATGTTGATGAGTGGTGAATTTGCACTCATTTGAGACTTTTTTTTCTTGTGATTTTATGGCACTCTTGGTCTAATTATCCTTTGAATTGTAATCTTTCAGGTGTTTTCATATTGGGAAAGAAAACAATGAACAAAAGTGGAGTGAAAGCTGAAAAAGAGCAAAACCTGGTAGAAAACAAGTCTCAGGTCTTGCACCTATGGAAGACTGTTTGCTTAAGCGAACTAGTCAACAAAGTCAATTGTCTGCTTAAGCGATGATGCGGGGTTCATTTTTGCGAACTGGCCCAAAAAGGTGGAGGTCGCTTCAGCGAACTTCTATTCGCTAGTGCAAAGTTTGTGTTTGCGAACTTCCTGTCGCTTTTTCGGAGCCTGACTTTTCAGACAAGGGATGAATGGGAAATTCTCAAGCATTAGACCCAAAATTCAGAAAATAGGGTTAGAGTGAAAGATGACTGATCATCAAAGAATTGTTAGAGAGAGATTGTAGAGAGAAAAACTTATCAAAAAATAGATCTTACATTGTTCTTGATCTTGGGGTTGTGTCATTGAGGGAAAGTTACCTTACATTTCATTTGTGGATTTGCAGATTTTGTTTTAATCTAGGTAAATCTCTTCTACATTTCCTCATTTCCTTGTTCTTAATTTCTTGAAATGTGTGTGTAATTCTTGTGTGAAATTAGGGCTTTTGTGCTAGAAATAGACAAAGTTATTTGGGTATTTGATTGATTGCTCTATTGCTTTTGTAATCCCTTTTTTTCATGTTTGATTTCGTGAAATAGGTTTAATCTAGTTTTCATGTTTGAATTTATGGGTTGAGAGTGCACGCTCGATCATAGCTTCCAGTCTTCGTGAGTTGTTTGAAAATAGAATCTGTGAAGTGGAGAATTAGATTGATAATTGCATTTTAGCTGTGAATCTTGAATTTGAGACCGAAAGGAGAAAGTTTAGGGTTTGATTGTTGGGTGCAAGGCTTGCTCAAAACATAGGTCTAAGTTAAGGTATTGGGTTGTTTAGTTTGGCATGTAGATGAGACGGAAAGGTGATTCTATGCATTAACGCTTTGAGATCGATAGATGATTAGTGTAATTAAAGATGACCTAGCCTACCCATTAGTGATTTGTCTTGAATTGAATTGAAATGGATCGTTGAGTGTAAATTGAATCTCAACCTTTCCCAATTCCCATACATCCCTTTCTTGATGTCTCATGAAAATTTTATTTTTGAGATTTTGATTTAGTTTGATTGATTGTTTCATGATTATGTGCAATTGGGCATGATTTGCACGTATTCCTTATGAATTGATGTTTTAAATATGTTTTAGCTTGGAGTTGATGTTCCTCTTTGGTAATATCCATTTAGATGAACTTGCATTCATGTTGGGCTGCTAGATCTCTTCCCCTACACTGCTTATATTGCCTTGAGTTCCATTCAAGGACGAATGTTCCCGAGGTGGAGATAATGTAACACCTTGGATTTCAAAAAAAAAAAAAGACTACATTAAATTGCAGCAGCAGATTCAGGTCTACGAGACCAGTCTATAGTTAGTAGACCAGTCTCGTAGAAAGGGAGAAAAATATTTTTTTTTAAATTAGGTCCAGTACCTCTTTCTGCGTTTCACCAAGACGGCCCATCAATCAATCTACGAGTCGTAGATAGGGTCCGTATAAACAATCCATACTTAGTGAAATTTTGAGGTCGAAGTTGAGTTCTACAGTTAGGGTTTACGGACCCTACAAGGTCAAGTTGGGTAATTCTTAGGTCTCAGTACTTGGTCTACGGTTGATAAGTACAGACTGTAGAAAGTTCTACGGTCCATAGGTCTTACCCGTAAACCAGTCCGACAGTTAAATTTTAGGGGCTTTTGGGTTGTTTCCTAATTGTTCGAAACGAAAGCTCAGTTGTTCTGGACTTCATCGTAAGGTCTATATAAAGCTTTTTCAGTCCTAAATTACCCATTTAAACATCAATTCCCCTATTTCCCAAAAACCTAACCAAATTCACTCCCTAATTTCCCTCTCAACCTAAGGAAGAAGAAGAAGGAGCTAGGTTCAATCCAAATCTCCAATTAACCATTCATTGTGGGCTTCTAGTAACAATGTATGTGGGTATTCACCCATGGAGTCCATTCCTCCATGGGGTCTCCAAGGTTTCTAATTTTTCAATCTCAAATCTTATTGATCAAATTAGAGTTCTTTATGGGTTTCATTTAATTATGATTTATTATTTTTGATTAAGTCTTCTAATGCATGATCCAATATTAATAAATGATATTTAATAGAAATTATATTGAGCCATGCCTAATTTGTGATTTTCAACTATGGACCTATGATGAACCAATGAACCCATGAACTATGAATTTCAAATAATTATGCATGTTTTATGAAAATGATATTTGTGATGATAGGGTGCTTTTAGATTGAAGTATCATAGTTATTGTGAAAGGTTTTCTCACATACGATTATGATCATGATTTGTGAAAGGTATTTCTCACATATTGATTCACATTGGTGAAAGGTTTTTCTCATCTATGCTTTTAATTGTGTTTTAAGGAGCTATTCTATGTTTCAATTTTTAAGATGTGTATGGGTATTGATCATTGACCTTCCTATGGTATATTGATATTTAATGTTTATTTATTCCGTTGCAATTTAGACTTAGCACCGGGAGGGCTTCGAGGTGGAGGCTCAAGTAGGGTAGTCTCTAGTAGAAACCTCTAGTCTCAAACTGCGTACCTCCGTAAGATTATCTTAAATGACCTAGTCCGTGGATCCACTTTAATAAAATATGATATACACGGATTCTACCTTGGCATGTAGATTCCTCTTCATTGGGTATGAGGGATATACCAGATTCCATGATATAGATCTCATGGTCTTATTGTTGGTTAAAGCTAATATCCCACAAAATAACTATGTTTCTTCAAAGTTTATCTTATGTCTCGATAATTTAATGTATTGGCCATATTTCATGATTTATATGTCATTCCTTATTTAAGCTTTTAAATGTTCAAATAATGGTCATCCCTACATGTTTTACCTCATTCATGCTACTATGTCTATTTTTATACATATGTAACATCTCGCATGTAACACCTTGGATTTGATAAAGGGCAACATAACAATTTTCAGAAGTTGCAGGTGTCATCTTACGGAGGCCAACCATGTCCTGTGGATGGGACCATGGATTGTAGGTGTGGTCCATGGATTGGCCACCAAAAATGATCAGAAGTCAGGAACCACGGCCTAGTCCAACGGGCCATCGTTGGGTCCACGGTCCGTGGTTGAGGGTCCGTAGGTCAGGCCCCAAAATCCAAAGTTTCTGAAGTTGTCGATAGTTGTGCAGGACGGACCATCGGTTAGACCACGGTATGTCGGCTTGGTCCGTAGGTCGTGGGTCAACATTTATTTTTAGGGGCAGTTGGGTCTTTTCCTAATTAGTCTAGTCTAATGCTATGTCGTTCTACCCTTCACTAAGACCCCTATATAAGTATTTTAAACCCCAAATTTCCCCAATAGAAATCATTCTCTCAAATTTCTAAAAGAAAAACAAGTCTCCTCTCCAAAATATTTCTCTCTCTAGAAAGCTTGAAGAATAAGGATTCAACCTAGGTTTTCAAGTCTAGTCTCCTTTCCTCCATTGAAGATAAGCAATTGGCTTTGAGGTATGATAGTTTTGATCCATGGATTCCTTCCATTCATGGAGTTCTCAAATTCTCCTATTTTAAAAGTTAGAAATCCCCAATTGAGTTAGGGTTTTCTTCAATTTCCATGGATTCTCTTAATTATTGATTTAAATGATTAAATTATGATCTTTTATGTATGAATTGATGAAATACTATGATTTTATGATGATTCTCCTATGAACCCATGAAATTCCCATGTTTCCCAAGTTATGATCATATGATGTGGGATTTTTATTATGAAGGAAGAGTTTTATGAAATAAGCATGTATTGATAGAATTACATGAATTTATGATGAAATCTATGTATAACCCATGATTTTTATATGTTGATGATTGAAAGTGGGTTTGAGCCTTGAAAGTTGAATTAAAGAATTATGCATGTTCTTATGAAATCTATGTAAATGTTTTAAGAATGCTTTGAGAGTAGAGTATCAATGACGATGTTGTTGTTGTGTTGTTGAAAGAATTTTTCTCATATACACATGAAAGCATGATTGTGAAAGGTTTTTCACATAGTAAGGATTCTAAGGTTAAAAGGTCTTCTCACCTTATTGAATCAAAGATAAAGAGCTATCCTAATGAAACCTAACTTGGATTGGTTATTGAATAATACCTTTCCATGGATAACTTATGATTTAGCTTTGATTGGCAAGATGACGTGCCCTTCCATGGATAATAAGAACAAGTAAGAATGACAATTCTGTGGGATTTATGCTTAGCATCGAGAGGATATTGAGATGGAAGCTCTCTAGTTAGTAGAGGTCGGATTTCTAGAAGCAATCTCCTTATCCCTTTCCTATGTGCCCCCATAGGATTATTGTCTTGATATATATTAGCTAGTGGATCCACTTAAGCTAGAAGTTCATGGTCCTTACTTTGGCAAGTAGGACAACCTTTTTTGGTGTGGGAGACACCGAGGGATCATTTTATAGCTCACATGGTCTCTATGTGGTTTAAGGCTACTTCCCACAATAATAATGAACTAAGGTTACTTCAAAAAGTATCTCACATGCGTTCAAAGGTTTTTAAAATGTTAGCTTGCATTGACCATGGTTTATGACTTATGTTTTCTAACCCTTCTTATATCATGTTCTAGCTTGGTCAATTGCATGTCATAAAATGTCATATTTTAGCATGATTTAAATATTTTATGCATGGCTATCATACTTGGTACATTATTTTTTATAAACTCATACTCTTGCCTATATTTCCCCAAATGTAGGGTCCGACAATCAGGGTGCTCAGTTTTGTGGCTTGTGGTTGATTACGAGATTTACGTGCTTTGGTGGGTCCTCATGCATGGAGGAGGAATTCTCATTATTTTTAGTTTCTGCCTTACTTTCAGTTTTGGACATGATGTATGGGCTAGGCCCAATTTCATTCTATTGTACTAGATGGCTAATGAGACAAGTGTTTTAGACTTCCACTTTACTTTGATAAAACTTTTAGACTTGAAATTGTTGTCTTTACCTATTTTGTTTTATTTCTTATGTTATGAATGCTAAGTGGCATGTATAGGGTCTCTCGGGGTCCTCTATGCTATGTTACATCTAGGGTGTACCCCTGGGTCGTCACAAACTTGGTAACCAGAGCACAAGGTTTAGAATCGTCCTAGGATGTCTCATAAGCCACGTCAAGTAGAGTCTTGTTCATGAGTGTGAAGTGTGTCACATTTATGAATGAGAGGCTATAAGATGTTTAGAAAACTCCACTTCTTTCATTACTCTAAAGTTGTGCGATAGAGTTTAACTCTATAAGGTCTCTCTCCTTATCCTTATCCGATGCTCTAAAGGATATGGCTACTCGAAGAGCTTAGGCTAGAAGGAATGTGAGGGAGAGTGTGGAACAAGAATATCCTCCTCAAGCTCCTCAAACTCGGGTTGATCCTTTGGCTGAGAAAGTGAGTAATGCGGAGTTTAGGGCTGCTTTTCAAGTATTGGCTCAAGCCATAACGGTCCAAGACAATAGGGACGTTGCGATTCCGGTGAACCCAAATGTGGGTAGCGCGACATCTAGAGGGAGGGACTTCATTAGGATGAATCCTATGGAGTTTCATGGTTTTAAGGTTGAGGAAGATCCTCAAGAGTTCATTGATGAGGTTTACAAGGGATCATGGGAGTGACGCCGGTGGAAAAGGCGGAGTTGGCCTCTTATCTACTTAAGAGTGTGGCTTAAATATGGTACAACCAATGGAAAGAAGGGAGACTGAAAGATGCGGGTCCTCTTGATTGGGAGAAGTTTAAGGTTGCTTTCCTTGATAGGTTTTTTCCCCTTGAGATGAGGGAAGCTAAGGTTCTTGAGTTCATCAACCTTCGTCAAGGAAGTATGAGTTTGAGGGAATATGCTTTGAAGTTCATACAATTGTCTAAATATGCCCCGTTAATGGTTGCTGATCCTAGGGCAAGCATGAGTAAGTTAATTTCGGATGTGTCCGAAATGGTGGTTAAAGAATGTCGTACCACCATGATCATTAATGAATGGACATCTCTCGTCTCATGGTTCATGCTTAACAGATCGAAGAGGAGAAACTCAAGGAAAAGTCTAGGAAGACAAAGAGGGCTAAAACCAGTGATGGTAATTTCTCTCATGCAAGATCCGATGGACATGGTCATTCTAGATTTCGACAAAGGTTTTCCGGTCAAGGTTCCTCCAATACTCCTCCTAAGTTCAACAAAGAAAGGGTGTCTAACCCTATGCCTCAGAGAGGGAATGGTAGTGGATCTTCGTTGCCTGTGTCTACTTGTGCTAGGTGTGGAAAGAAGCACGAGTGTAAGTGCCTAGCCGGCACGGATGGTTGCTTCGGTTGTGGTAAAAGTGGTCATAAGATGAGGGATTACCCGATGCTTATGGCTAAAGGAAGATAGGGCAAGAAAGCTCCTCCTAGTGGTTCAGGTTCTAATACTCCCGAGGAAAACCGATTTTATGCACTTCAGACTCGTGGTGAGCAATAGGGTTCACCCGATGTGTTTACTGATATGTTGAAAGTCTTCCAACTTGATGTTTATGCTTTACTTGATCCCGGTGCTACCTTGTCTTTTGTGGCGCCATATGTGGCTATGAGGTTTTATGTTCTTTCGGATGTGTTATTAGATTCTTTTTCTGTCTCTACTATTGTTGGTGATTCTATTGTGAGTAAGAGGGTCTATAGAAAGTGTCCCATCTCCTTGTCCCATAGAGTTACTCTTGTTGACTTGGTAGAGCTTGATATGTTATATTTTGATGTTATCCATGGGATGGATTAGTTGCACTCATGTTATGTTTCTATTGACTGTAGAACTCGTGTAGTCAAGTTTTAGTTTCTAATTAAGCCTATCCTGGAGTGGAAATGGGGAAATTCTATGCCTAAGGGTCAGTTTGTCTCTTGTCTTAAAGCTAGAAAGATGATTTCTAAAGGGTTGCATTTACCATCTAGTTAGGGTGAGGGATGTAGATTCTGAGACCCCTACTCTTGAATCGGTCCCCATTGTTAATGAGTTTCCAGAAGTGTTCCCAGATGATTTACCCGCTATTCCTCCCAAGAGGGAAATAGACTTCGGTATTGACCTTCTCCCCTATACACAACCTATTTCTAGTCCTCCTTACCGAATGGCTCCGGCAGAACTAAAGGAGTTGAAAGAACAATTGAAAAATTTATTGGATAATGGTTTCATCCGACCGAGTATCTCTCCATGGGGTGCTCCAGTTTTATTTGTTAGAAAAAGGATGGTTCTATTCGTATGTGTATTGACTATCGTCCGTTGAACAACGTGACCATTAAGAATAAGTATCCTCTTCCAAGGATAGATGATTTATTTGACCAACTTCAAGGAGAAAGTTATTTCTCTAAGATTGACGTTTGGTCGGGCTATCACCAATTGAGGGTGAGAGAAGATGATATTCTCAAGACGGCCTTTCGAACTCGGTATGGTCATTATGAGTTTTTGGTAATGTCGTTTGGGTTGACTAATGCTCCGGCGGCGTTTATGGATTTGATGAATAGAGTGTTTAGACAATACTGACATGTTTGTGATTGTATTCATTGATGATATATTGATCTATTCGAGAAGTGAGAATGAGCATATTGATCATTTGACGATCGGGTTGCAAATTCTTCAGGAACAACAACTCAATGCCAAGTTTAGCAAATGCGAGATTTTGTTAATGTCCGTAGCTTTTCTTGGTCATATTGTACCAAGTAAGGGTATTGAGGTGGATCCTAAGAAGACAGATGCGATCCAGAGCTTGCCTAGACCACTATCCCCTTCGGATATTAGAAGTTTCTTGGGTTTAGTTTTTTTCCATAGAAGGTTTGTTGAGGGGTTTTCTTCAATTGCCTCTCTTTTGATGGCTTTGAATCAAAAGAAAGCTACGTTCATATGGTCTGAAGTATGTGAGAAGAGTTTCCAAGAGTTGAAGGATAGACTTACTTCCGCTCCGATGTTGACTTTACCGAAAGGGACTGATAGTTTTGTTGTTTACTGTGATGCCTCGAGAATTGGGATAGGGTGTGTACTTATGCAAAATGGGAAAGTTATTTCCTATGCCTCAAGGCAACTTAAGATTCATCAGAAGAATTATCCTACCCATGACCTTGAACTAGCGGCGGTTGCTTTTGCCTTAAAGATTTGGAGGCATTATCTGTATGGTGTGCATGTAGATGTGTTTACCGACAACAAGAGTTTGCAATATGTATTTAATCAGAATGATCTAAATCTTCTCTAAAGAAGGTGGCTTGAGTTATTGAAAGATTATGATATGAGTGTTCTCTATCACCCTGGTAAAGCAAACGTGGTGGAGGATGCTCTTTGTCGGTTATCTATAGGTAGTGTTTCTCATATTAAGGAATGTAAGAAGGAGTTGGTTCGACATGTTCATAGATTGGCCCGATTTTGTGTTCAGTTAGTGGACTCTACCAAGGGTGGTGTTATGGTCCACAATGGCTTAGAATCATCTTTTGTGGCGGATGCGAAAGCCAAGCAAGGTCTTGATCCAATTTTTGTTGACTTAAAGGAAGTGGTGCTTAAGAAATCTGTTGAAGCTTTCTCCCAAAGGAAAGATGGTGTACTTAGATATCAAGGTCGTCTGTGTGTTCCTAATGTTGATGACTTTAGGGAATAGATCTTTTCATAAGCCGATAGTTCTCGGTACTCTATTCACCCGGGAGCCACCAAGATGTATCGTGATTTGCGGGAGGTCTATTGGTGGAATGGGATGAAGAAGGATATTGTTGAATTTGTGACTAAGTGTCCCAATTGTCAACAAGTGAAAGTTGAGCATCAGAAACTGGGAGGTTTATCCCAAGACATTAGCATTCCTACTTGGAAGTGGGAAGATTTGAATATAGATTTCTTTGTTGGTTTGCCTCGCATTCGGCGACAACATGACTCGATTTGGGTTATAGTAGATCGGATGACGAAATCGGTTCATTTTATCCCTATTAAGGTTTCCTATTCAGCGGAGCACTATGCTAAGTTGTACATGAGAGAAATGGTAAAGTTGCATGGAGTGCCTTTGTCTTGGTACTCGTGTTAAGCTTAGTACGGCCTTTCATCCCCGTACCAATGGGAAAGCGGAGCGTACTATCAAAACTTTGAAGACATGTTGAGAGCTTGTGTGATTGATTTTAAGGGTAATTGGGATGACGATTTGCCATTGATTGAGTTTGGTTATAATAATAGCTATCACTCGAGTATTTGTATGGCTCCATTTGAGTCATTGTATGGTAGGAGGTGTAGATCTCCTATAGGTTGGTTTGAGGTGGCCCTAATAGGTCCCGAGTATGTACATGAGGCTATAGAGAAGGTTCGACCTATTAGAGAAAGGTTGAAAATGGCTCAAAGTCGGCAAAAGTCGTATGTCGATGTAAGAAGAAGAGATCTTGAGTTTGATGTTCATGATTAGGTTTACTTGAAAATTTCACCCATGAAGGGTGTAATGAGGTTTGGTAAGAAAGGGAAGCTTTGTCCCCGTTATGTAGGCCCATATCAGATTTTGAGACGTGTTGGTAAGGTTGCTTATGAACTAGATTTTCCTAATGAGTTGGAATCGGTGCATCCGGTTTTCCATGTCTCTATGTTGAAGAAATGTGTAGGTGATCCAACATCCATTTCCCTTAGAAGGTTTGGGAGTTAAGGAGAATCTTTCTTACGAAGAAGTTCCAGTTGAGATTTTAGACCGGCAAGTCAAGAAGTTGAGAAACAAAGAAGTTGCTTCCGTGAAAGTGTTGTGGAGGAATCAGTTAGTTGAGGGTGCTACTTGGGAGGCCGAGGCCGATATGATGTCCCGATATCCTCATCTCTTTCCTTCTACCCCTACTCTAGCTTGAGGTAATGAGTTCCTCATGGTTTGCTCTTTGTTTTGGAGTCATGTGTCTTAGATTTGCCCATGATTTCTTCAATTATGCATGTTCATGAAAAAGCTTAAGTTTTGAGAAAATAAGTCAACTTGATTGATTTCTACATGTTTATGTGAATTTGAGTATGAATTACATGTAGACTACATGATAAAATGTTTTGAACATGCTTTAGCTTGGAGTTGATGTTTCCTCCTCGGATATATGCATTTGAGTATGAGTTGCATAGGGGTTTCATGATATGATGATAAGAGTATGTTTACCTTGGAGTTGATGTTTCCTCCTCGGAGAACTGCATTTATATGATTGCATGCATGTTGGGCTGCTAGGTCTAGTCCCTATCTTCCTTATGATGTTTTAATTATGTCCTAGCTTCGAGTCGATATTTCCTCCTTGGTTATATGCATTTAGATGAAGTTGCATTGATGATTGGGTTGATAGTTTCTCTCCTACTCTTTTCGTAATAGCTTGAATCTCATTCGAGGACGAATGATCCCAAGGGGGAGATATTGTAACACCCCGGATTAGAGAAAGCACAAAGTAACAGTTTTCAGAAGTTACAAGTGCCATCCGATGGAGGCCAACCACGGCCCGTGGATGGGACCACGGACCGTAGGTGTGGTCCTCTGATTGGCCACCAAAAATGCTCAGAAGTCAAGAACCGCGGTCTGGACCAACGGGGCATCGTTGGGTCCACAGTTTGTGGTGAGGGTCCGTAAATCAAGCCCCAAAATCCAAAGTTTCTGAAGTGGTCGACGGTTGTGCAGGACGGACCGCCGGTCAGACCACGGTCCGTCGGTCAAGGTTTGTAGGTTGTTGGTCGGCAGTTATTTTTAGGGGCAGTTGGGTCTTTTCCTAATTAGCCTATTCTAATACTATTTTGTTTTACCCTTCACTAAGACCCCTATATAAGTATTTTAACCCCCAAATTTCCCCAATAGAAATTATTCTCTCAAATTTCTAAAAGAAGAAGAAGTCTCCTCTCCAAAATATTTCTCTCTCTAGAAAGCTTGAAGAAGAAGGATTCAACCTTGAGTTTCAAGTCAAGTCTCCTTTCCTCCATTGAAGATAAGCAATTGGCTTTGAGGTATGATAGTTTTCTTCCATGGATTCCTTCCATTCCTGGAGTTCCTGAATTCTCTTATTTTCAAAGTTAAAAATTCCCAATTGAGTTAGGGTTTTCTTCAATTGCCATGGGTTCTCTTGATTATTGTTTTAAATGATTGGATTATGATCTCTTATGCATGAATTGATTAAATACTATAATTTTATGATGATTCCCCTATGAACCCATGAAATCCCCATGTTTTTCAAGTTATGATCATATGATATGGGATTTTGATTATGAAAGAAGAGTTTTATGAAATCAAGCATGTGTTGATAGAATTACATGAATTTATGATGAAATCTATGTCTAACCCATGTTTTCTAGATGTTGATGATTGAAATTGGGTTTGAGCCTTGAAAGTTGAATTAAGAAATTATGCATGTTCTTATGAAATCTATGTAACTATTTTAAGGATGCTTCAAGAGTAAAGTATCAATGATGATAATGTTGTCGTGTTGTTGAAAGGATTTTTCTCATATACACATGAAAGCATGATTGTGAAAGGTTTTCTCACATAGTAAGGATTCTAAGGTTAAAAAGTCTTCTCACATAATTTAATCAGAGATAAAGATCTATCCTAATAAAACCTAGCTTGGATTGGTTATTGAATAATACTTTTCCATGGATGACTTATGATTTTGGTTGGATTGGCAAGATGACGTGCCCTTCCATGGATAATAAGAACAAGTAAGAATGAATATTCCGTGGGATTTATGCTTAGCACCGGGAGGATATTGAGATGGAAGCTCTTCCGTTAGTAGAGGTTAAGTTTCTAGAAGCAATATCCTTATCCCTTACCTATGTGCCCTCATAGGATGATTGTCTAGATAGACATTAGCTAGTGCATCCACTTAAGCTAGAAGTTCATGGTCCTTACCTTGGAAAGTAGGACAATCCTTTTCTGTGTGGGAGACACCGGGGGATCATGCTATAGCTCACATGGTCTCTATGTCGGTTAAGGCTTCTTCCAACAATAATAATGAACTAAGGTTAGTTCAAGAAGTATCTCACATGTGTTCAAAGGTTTTAAATATTTTAGCTTGCATTGACCATGGCTTATGACATGTTTTCTAACCCTTCTTATATCATGTTCTAGCTTGGTCAAATGCATGTCATGAAATGTCCTATTTTTCCATGATTTAAATGTTTTATGTATGGCTATCATACTCGGTGCATTGTTTTGTACTAACACATACTCTTGCCTACATTTCCCCAAATGTAGGATCTGATAGTTAGGGTCCTCAGTTTCGTGGCTAGTGGTTGATTGCGAGATTTATGAACTTTGATGAGTCCTCATGCTTCGAGGACGGATTCTCATTGTTTTTAGTTTTTTTCTTTGCTTCAGTTTTGGACATGATGTATGGGCTAGGCCCAATTTTATTCTATTGTACTAGATGGCTAATGAGACAAGTGTTTTAGACTTCCGCTTTACTTTGATAAAACTTTTGGGCTTGAAATTGCTGTCTATACCTCTTTTGTTACATTTCTTAGGTTTTGAATACTAAGTGGCTTGTATGAGATCTCACAGGGTCCTATACGCCATGTTACATCTAGGGTGCACCCCTTGGTCGTGACATCGCACTTCAAAAAGCCAACTAGAGATTCGTACAAGTTAAACTTTAGTTTTTGTTTTTGGGTCAACTTCAAATGACCATAACTTTTAGCACATAAAGAATTAGGTGGCCCATGAAGTATCAAATTGAAGGACTTTCCGCTTTCCAACGCAGCCGAGTTTGCTAAATTTTGAACTCGGATGAAGGAGTTATGCCCGTTTGAGTGCAGACTATGTATTAAGGCATTTCATCCATTTTAATAAGGGGCATTTTGGCCTTTTCTTTACACCACTAGGCCTAAAACGTTTTTCTCACCCAAATAAAGGTTTAATTTGATTTATACCATTTTTTCACGTTCCAAAATGCTTAGGATTTGAGATAAGGGTTTCAAGAGGAGAAAAGAGAAGGTTTCAAGAGTTCATCAAGAAATTTTGGGAAATCGCCAAGAACATAGTTCTTTCGAGCTATGTAAGCTTTCATAGTGTTGAGTTTTTTCTCCCTCAAGCCAATCATGAAACTTTATCCATGAATTCATCTTGAAGTCGATTGATTGAGTTTCTTGAGAAATTCTTGAGTTTTCACCCCATTCTTTAACAATGGAGGTTTTGAGTTCTTGAGGTGAGGGTCTTGCAAATCAGTGGTTTTTATGGATAGAATTTAAGTGAGATTAAAATAAAATTGCATTGGGTTCGTGTTTATTGATAAAATCTGAGTGAGATTTCAATGAAACTACATTGGGTTTTGAATTAAAGTGAGGTTGGAAGAGGAAGAACGAAATCGGCCAAATATTTTAGTCCAAGGGCGCATCGCGGAGACGCTCGAGATTTTCTATTTTCAGTTGATCACCCCTCTCCGCTATATGCACAGTCCTCTATCTCAAAAATCTTTTCTCGACCAAAAATTTAATTCCCCCTCTGTGTCACGCCAGTGCTTCTTCAAATCGTGTCTTCGCTATCTTTTATTTCTAACTATATAAACCTTCATTAATCATTGAGAGATCCTATATCCTAATCATAGATCTTAAATTCACATTTTTCAATCAAGGTAAAGTTAAGAGGAAAGTTCAATAAAGTTCTTTTGAGTCATTTTGCGAAATCTTATGAAATTATCTATAACTTGATTTAAGATTTGAGTAAATGATTATGAGAATGAGGAGAGTTGAGTTTAATATTTCAAAATAAGTATAAAGAAACTAAGTATTCCCAAGTATGTAACACCTTTACACGTAAAATGAGAGAAACATTGATTTCTAAATGAGTTTATGAGGAATTTTGATCATCACCTATTTTAAGAGGTTCTTTTGAGTAATTATCTCAAATTGAGGAAGAGTTATATTTTAAACATATGAGCATGAGTTATATATATATATATATATATTGGGAGTATTATAGAGCACCGATATGAGGATGAGTTAAGACAACTCAAAATCCTCATAAACCATGTATGCCAACATGGGTAAAGGGTCATGCTTTTTAGATGATTCCTTATTATTTTTAAGCATAGCTTAGTGGATCCACTTAGTTTAGGTATTTTATACCCCGGCAAAGTATAGGATAGTTCTGGCAGCGTGGATGAGACATTGTATCATCACATAGCTCATAGTGATTGTTGTCGGTTAGAGAATCTCCCAAATTAAGAGTAAAGAGTATTTTATTGTATTTATACATCATTGAGTATATCTCCTACTTTATTATGTTTTAAATATTGCATATCTTATTGTTGCTTTCATATTGAGTTGAGTTGAGATGGGGTGAGTACGTCTTCCCAGGTTATCAGTTCAGTACTTACATTTCAGTTTTTTCCTTACATGCTCGTACATTCAATGTACTGATGTCATTCAACCTACATAATTTTATTATGCAGATACAGGTGTTTAGGGTCATCAACAGGCGTTTCGTTGATACCACTTGCGTTCCAGCTAGCTTTGGTGAGCCTTCTTGCTTCCAGAGGGTTCCACACTCATTTTATTCAAGTTTTGTTAAGATGTCGTGGGTCTTGTCCCGATATCTATCATAGTTATTAGAGGCTTCATAGACAATAGTAATTGAGTAGTCTTTCATCATTTCCATTGTAATGTTTTGAGACTTTGAGTTGATCACTTATGTTTAACTAAGTATTTTCAGATATTTATTGAGTTAAGTTGCTATATTTGAGACATTTTGAGTTAAACCTTTCAAGTTTAAGTTTTTTTTTGTTGAGTAAGTCTTCCACTGAGTTGTGAACCAGGCAAGGGTTCACTTGGGGACCAACAATAGTTCTAGAGTGTCGGCCACGTCCAGAGTGTAGGCTCGAGGCGTGACAAACTTGGTATCAGAGCACAGAGTTCAAGAGTCCTAGGGTATCTATGAAGTCGTGTCTGTAGAGTCCTTGTTATTGGTGTGAAGTGCACCGCATCTATAATTAGGAGGCTACAACATTTAGGAAATATTTCACTTCTTTCTTACTCTTTTTCGTGCGATAGAGTTCAACTCTATAAAAGTTTCCTTCTTATTCGTGCTTGCGTGTATCTTTTCAGATCATGCCTCCACGAAGATCTATTTGAGGTCATCCTGCAAGGAGAAATATTGATCCTCAAGATCAAGGGGTACCTAATGCACCAGTCAAGGAGAGGTCACTAATGCTGAGTTACAGGATTCTAACCGGATGTTGAGTCAAGTTGTGGCCAATGAAGTTGGGCAACAAAGAGTGGTTCGTCAGGATGTGGATGATACATCCAGGATCCGTGAGTTCTTTAGAATGAATCCTTCAGAATTCATAAGGTCAAATGTCACTAAGGATCCAGAGATGTCACGACCCAGGGGTACCCCCTAGATGTAACATGGCGTATAGAATCCCTAAAGACTCCATACGAGCCACTTAGTCATCAAAACATAAGAAAATAGAATAATAAGAGTAAAACACATTTCAAGTCTCCAAAAGTTTTTCATAAAAGAAAGCAAAAGTCTAGACACTTTGTCTCATCATATCCATCTATTACAATATTGAATGAAATAGGGCCTAGCCCATACAACATGTCCAAATGGGAAAGTACATGAAAGAAACAAAACAAACAAAAATCCATCCTCGAACCATGAGGACTCACCAAGCTTGGGAAATAATAAAAATCCAAGCTCTAGCCAAAAGAATGATCACCTCGAGTGCCGGACCCTACATTTGGGAAAAATATAGGCAAAAGTAGGCGTTAGTACAAAAATGCACTAAGTATGATAGCCATGCATAAAAACACTTGAAACATGCAAAAAGAGATATTTCATTTGAAAGCATGCAATTTACCAAGTTAAACATGATATAAGGGGTCGGAAATCAAAAGTCAAAAAACATAGCCAACTAGGCATCATCATCTTTAAAACCTTTGAACTCATATACAAAGCTTCTTGAGTAACCATAGTTCATTATTCAAGTTCTTGTTGTGGGAATAATCCTGGACCGACATGAGATCATGTGAGCTATAACATGACCACCCGGTGTTACCCACACCGAAAAGGGGTGTCATACTTGCCTAAGTTAGAACCATGGTGTGTTAGCTTAGGTGGATCCACTAGCTAAATATCCTACGGGGGCACGTAGTTTATGGGATAAGGAGATTGCTACTAGAAACCCAAACTCAAATTGCGTAAAAGGTTTCCATCTCATGAGACATACTTGGGAAACCCGGACTCAACTTGCGTAAAAGGCTTCCATCTCATACTTGAGAATGAATCCTTCAGAATTCATAGGATCAAATGTCACTAAGGATCCAGAGATGTCACGATCCAGGGGTACCCTCTAGATGTAACATGGAGTATAGAATCCCTAAAAACTCCATACAAGCCACTTAGTGCTCATAACATAAGAAAATAGAATAATAAGAGTAAAACACATTTCAAGTCACCAAAAGTTTTTCATAAAAGAAAGCGAAAGTCTAGACACTTTGTCTGATCATATCCATCTATTACAATATTGAATGAAATAGGGCCTAGCCCGTACAACATGTCCAAAAGGAAAAGTACATGAAAGAAACAAAACATAGGAAAATCCGTCCTCGAACCATGAGGACTCACCAAGCTCGGGAAACAATCAATATCCAAGCTCTAGCCAAAAGAATGATCACCTCGAGTGTCGGACCTTACACTTGAGAAAATGTAGGCAAAAGTAAGCGTTAGTACAAAAATGCACTAAGTATGATAGTCATGCATAAAAACACTTGAAACATGCAAAAAGAGACATTTCATTTGAAAGCATGCAATTTACCAAGACATGATATAAGGGGTTGGAAATCATAAGTCATAAAACATAGCCAACATAGTCATCATCATCTTTAAAACCTTTGAACTCATATACAAAGCTTCTTGAGTAACCATAGTTCATTATTCAAGTTCTTGTTGTGGGAATAATCCTTAACCGACATGAGATCATGTGAGCTATAACATGACCACCTGGTGTTACCCACACCAAAAAGGGGTGTCATACTTGCCTAAGTTAGAACCATGGTGTGTTAGCTTAGGTGGATCCACTAGCTAAATATCCTACGGGGGCACGTAGTTTATGGGATAAGGAGATTGCTACTAGAAACCCGGACTCAACTTGCGTAAAAGGTTTCCATCTCATGAGACATACTTGGGAAACCCAGACTCAACTTGCGTAAAAGGCTTCCATCTCATACTTGAGAATGAATCCTTCAGAATTCATAGGGTCAAATGTCTCTAAGGATCCAGAGATGTCACGACCCAGGGGTACCCCCTAGATGTAACATGGCGTATAGAATCCCTAAAAACTACATACAAGCCACTTAGTTCTCATAACATAAGAAAATAGTATAATAAGAGTAAAACACATTTCAAGTCTCCAAAAGGTTTTCATAAAAGAAAGAGAAAGTCTAGACACTTTGTCTCATCATATCCATCTATTACAATATTGAATGAAATAGGGCCTAGCACGTACAACATGTCCAAAAGGAAAAGTACATGAAAGAAACAAAACAAAGGAAAATCCATCCTCGAACCACGAGGACTAACCAAGCTCGGGAAACAATCAAAATCCAAGCTCTAGCCAAAAGAATGATCACCTCGAGTGTCGGACCCTACACTTGGGAAAATGTAGGCAAAAGTAAGCGTTAGTACAAAAATGCACTAAGTATGATAGTCATGCATAAAAACACTTGAAACATGCAGAAGGAGACATTTTATTTGAAAGCATGCAATTTACCAAGTTAAACATGATATAAGGGGTTGGAAATCATAAGTCATAAAACATAGCCAACATTGTCATCATCATCTTTAAAACCTTTGAACTCATATACAAAGCTTCTTGAGTAACCATCGTTCATTATTCAAGTTCTTGTTGTGGGAATAATCCTTAACCGACATGAGATCATGTGAGCTATAACATGACCACCCAATGTTACCTACGCCGAAAATGGGTGTCATACTTGCCTAAGTAAGAACCATGGTTTGTTAGCTTAGGTGGATCCACTAGCTAAATATCCTACGGGGGCACGTAGTTTATGGGATAAGGAGTTTGTTATTAGAAACTCGGACTCAACTTGCATAAAAGGTTTCCATCTCATGAGACATACTTGGGAAACCCAGACTCAACTTGCGTAAAAGGCTTCCATCTCATACTTGAGAATGAATCCTTCAGAATTCATAGGGTCAAATGTCACTAAGGATCCAGAGGTGTCATGACCCAGGGGTACCCCCTAGATGTAACATGGCGTATAGAATCCCTAAAGACTCCATACAAGCCACTTAGTCCTCATAACATAAGAAAATAGAATAATAAGAGTAAAACACATTTCAAGTCTCCAAAAGTTTTTCATAAAAGAAAGCGAAACTCTAGACACTTTGTCTCATCATATCCATCTATTACAATATTGAATGAAATAGGGCCTAGCCCATACAACATGTCCAAAAGAGAAAGTACATGAAAGAAACAAAACATAGGAAAATCCTTCCTCGAACCATGAGGACTCACCAATCTCGGGAAACAATCAAAATCCAAGCTCTAGCCAAAAGAATGATTACCTCGAGTGCCGGACCCTACACTTGGGAAAAATGTAGGCAAAAGTAAGTGTTAGTACAAAAATGCACTAAGTATGATAGTCATGCATGAAAACACTTGAAACATGCAAAAAGAGACATTTCATTTGAAAGCATGCAATTTACCAAGTTAAACATGATATAAGGGGTTGGAAATCATAAGTCATAAAACATAGCCAACATAGTCATCATCATCTTTAAAACCTTTGAACTCATATACAAAGCTTCTTGAGTAACCATAGTTCATTATTCAAGTTCTTATTGTGGGAATAATCCTTAACCGACATGAGATCATGTGAGCTATAACATGACCACCCGGTGTTACCCACACCGAAAAGGGGTGTCATACTTACCTAAGTTAGAACCATGGTTTGTTAGATAAGGTGGATCCACTAGCTAAATATCCTACGGAGGCACGTAGTTTATGGGATAAGAAGATTGTTACTAGAAACCCGGACTCAACTTGTGTAAAAGGTTTCCATCTCATGAGAAATATTTGGGAAACCCGGACTCAACTAGCGTAAAAGGCTTCCATCTCATATTCAATATCCACTCTGTGCTAAGCATTAATCCCACTGAGTACTTATTAAGTCTTGACTTATATCATGTTTCATGGAAGGATGTCTTTGACAATCAATCCAACTTAGTTCATTAGGATAGCTCTTAGACCATGGGTGAGAAAACCTTTCACCTTCCACGTCTACATGTAAGTATTAGATTCATTTAGGCGAGAAACCCTTTCAACCTAGATTCTTCATTATGTGAGAAAACCTTTCACATCATGTTCATTATGTGTTCATGAGGATAGCCTTTCAATCAACACAACAACAATAACATAATCATTGACACTTCACTCTCAAAGTGTTCTTAAAGCATTTACATAGATTTCATAAAACATGCATAAACTCATACTTTGCCCTTTCAAGATTCAAAGCTTACTTTCAACCATCACATCTAGAATTCAAGAATTAGATATGGATTTCATTATAATTCATGTGATTCTATCACTTCATGCATAAATTCATAACATTCCTCTTTCATCAACAAAGACCCACATCATAAGATCACAATTGGGAAATATGGGAATTTCATGGGTTCTTGTGGATACATCATAAAAACCATAGGAAATCATCAATTCATGCTTAATATGACATCATTCAACCATTATAGTCAAGTTTGAAAGGAACCCATGACTTTTGAATCAAACCCTAACAATTGGGGATTTCTATCTTTTTAAAATTGGAGATTTTGAGAGGACTCCATGGATGAAAGCTATCCATGGATGAAAACTACCATACATTACTATCAAAGCGCAAAGAAATTGATGTACAAAAGATTTCTCTTGAAACCCTAGCTTGAATCTCTTCTTCTTCAAGTTTTCTAGAGAGAGAATTTTTGGAGAGGATGAACATTGGGATTCTTTTGGGTTTTGGAAAATATTACTTAATTGGGTGAGTGTTGGAGTTAAAATGATTTATATAGTTGTCCTAGACTTAGGCAAAACATCCTCACTTAAGTTAGATTAAAACCAGAATTGACCAATTAACCCTCAACTTAAAGTGACCTGCCCAGGGACTACCTGAGGTCCTAGGAGCCGTGGTCTTGACCAAGAGCCGTGGTCCCCTCCATGGACCTTGAGGCAGTGGCTAGGCAGCCTTCCCCCGAAACCCCTAGATGCTAAGGCATCTCCACGACCCTTCCCACGGGCCGTGGTCCATACCACGAGCCATGGTGGTGGGCGTGGTAGGTGGGACAATGCCTAGGGGAGAGTGGACTGCCCTAATCTTCTCCCTTGGCCCTTGCCCAATTCCATGGCTCTAATCCTCACGTTTAGCTCTATTTTAGCCTACTAGTTTCCGGAGTGTTACAATATCTCCCCCTTGGGAACATTCGTCCTCGAATGACGTTTTAGACAACTTCTGGAAGAAAAGACTCAAGACTAGCAGCTCATCATGCATGCAACATCATAACAATGCACAAAATAAAGGAGGAAACATCAACTCCAACTCAAACATACTCAATTCATCATAAGGAAGTAGGAACTACATCTAACAACCCATTATGTATGAAATTCAACATTCCTCATGTTCTTAGGAGGAAATACCTTCTCCAAGCTAAAAGCATGCTCAACACAATCTCATGGAGCCTTTATGCAATTTACTCTCAAAAGGCATAATTAAAAGCATGTTCATCAATTCATCTCATGAAGTCAATAGGCAATTCATACTTAATGCACAACAACATGAGGAAAATCAATCATATAAACTCATTTTCCTTCTAAACATAAGTTTCTCATGAACATGCACAACATAGGAAAATCATGAAAAACTCACATAACACACATGACTCCCAAAACAAGGAAGATTCAAGAGGAACTAATTACCTCAAGCTATAATAGGAGTAGAAGGAAAAAGAGGAGGAGAGCGGGATATCATATCGGCCTCGGCCTCCCAAGTAGCACCCTCAACTAGTTGATTCCTCCAGAAGACCTTTACGGAAGCTATTTCCTTATTTCTCAATTTCTTTACTTGTCGGTCTAGAATCTCTACCGGAACTTCCTCATACAAAATACTTTCATCAACCCCCAACCCGTCTAAGGGGATTATCAATGCCGGATCTCCAACACACTTCTTAAGCATAGAGACATTAAACACCAGATGCACCGAAGCCAACTCACTTGGAAAATCTAACTCATAGGCAACCTTATCAATACACCTCACAATTTGGTATGGGCCTACATACCGGGGACTAAGCTTCCCCTTCTTGCCAAATCTCATCACACCCTTCATGGGTAAGATTTTCAAATAGACCCAATCGTTGACCTCAAATTCTAGATCCCTTCTCCTCACATCGGCATAAGACTTTTGCCGACTTTGAGCCGTTCTCAACCTCTCTCGAATGAGTCAGACTTTCTCAATGGCTTCAAGAACCAATTTGGGACCTATCTAAGCAACTTCCCATACCTTGAACCAACCTATAGGAAACCTACACCTCCTACAAAACAAGGCCTCAAATGGAGCCATACCAATACTTGAGTGATAGCTATTATTGTAGGAAAACTCTACCAATGGCAAATGGTCATCCCAATTACCCTTAAAGTCAATTACACAAGCCCTTAACATATCTTCCAAAGTTTGGATGGTACGCTCCGCATGCCCATCGGTTTGGGAATGAAAAGTCGTGCTAAGCTTAACCTTGGTGCCAAGACCCTTTTGGAAAGACCTCCAAAAGTGAGAAGTGAATTGAGGGCCACGATTGGAATAATAGATAAAGGCACTCCATGCAACTTCACCATTTCTGTTATATACAACTTGGCATAGTCCTCTGCCGAAAAAGAAACTTTGACGGGGATAAAGTGAGCCAATTTTGTCATCCGATCTACAATAACCTTAATAGAGTCATGTTGTCTCCGGGTGCGAGGCAAACCAACAATAAAGTCCATGTTCACTTCTTCGCACTTCCAAGTAGGAATACCTATATCTTAGGATAAATCTCCCAGTCTTCGATGCTCAACCTTAACTTGTTGACAATTAGGACACTTAGCCACAAATTCCGCAATATCTTTCTTCATCCCATTCCACCAATAGACCTCCCACAAGTCACGGTACATCTTGGTGGCTCCCGGATGAATGGAATACCGAGAACTATGGGTTCCGACAAGATTTGTTTTCTCAAGTCGTCAACATTAGGAACACACAAACGGCCTTGGTATCTAAGTACACTATCTCCCCCTTGGGGAAAAGCCTCAACAGATTTCTTAAGTACCGATGATTAACGTTTCAAACACACCTCACTCGATTCTAGGTGCACACGATCGTTAAGCAGTATAAAACCCAACGAAGAGTTGGGGTCGAACCCACAGGGAGCGGTATGTGTTCAAATTTAATTAGGAAGTACAAACGTGGTCTAATCAGCTATAGGAATAGAAATTATCAAAAAATACATGTAAACAAGTCAAAGGGGGTGACAACATATGTCAGATGGGGAGATTTAGTTTGCAATTATTAGCTACAACGCAGTCACACAAAACTGAAATAATAATATAGAGAGGAATTCTTGGGATGTGATCGATTATAGGCAACTTTCGCTATATGGGTAATTGAAACTACTAATAAATAGCTAATATCAGTGGGTAGGCTGGGCTATGAGTGAAATAGCTTTCTCTCGAACAACTACTTCGATTCAAGTGATTTCTCTCGAACATCAACAAGCTTAACAAATAAGAACAACCCACAACCTTAATACATCCTCTCTCTCAAGCAAGATGGGTAGTATTTGGTTTGAGATTCACTCTTTCGAGTTGAACCCACATCAACCAAATACCTATAAACCATTAATCACAAGCTTTGGTTCAAAAACCTCTTTCTCAAGCAAGCTAAGAACTCAAAGTTAGAACTGCATTTGCAACTTCAATTCTTAAATAAAAACACATTTAATGATTAAACCCACTTCAATATAGCATTTTAAATTAGTAATAAGCAATACCCATAAGTTAATTCAACCCATAATCACATAATCACACCCCAAGAATTAGGGTTTTAGCCACACATCATAAAATCAAAAAAAAGGTTACCAAATGCATTAGTCATGGTATGGGTAAGAGTCTCCAAGCCTTTACAATGATTTCCAAGATTGAAATTCAAAAACCCACTTTCCAAATCCTCCAAAATTGTACAACTCGAACTCAAAAATCTAGAGAAAACTCTAAGTCTAGAATGGGATCTGTAATATCTGGGAGAGGACTCTCAAAAATTACATTTAAAATCCAATTTATAGTTTCCCAAAATTAAGCCTGAAAGTCTACTCGGCGGATTAAGTTGCTCCTCGCCGAACCGATCGGTGATCAACCGATTGTCCTACTCCATCGCCATTTTGCATTGGCCTTCAGCATCTCAGGTCCTATAACTTTGGGCGATCCATTTTGTCATCACGGAACCGATCGATGATTCACCGACTACCCATTTCTATCATCGATTTGGTTTCTTCCCTCATGGCTGGCTCGCTTGAACTTTAGGCGGTCTGAAGAGCCACTCGGCGGTTCACCGAGTGGTCTTGGCGATCACCAAGATTGCTCTTCTCTACTTCTTCAGCTTGTTCAGTTCCTTTTTGCCTGTTAGTGTCCTTGCTTTGCTCCTTAGTCCACATACCTGAAAATCAAGGCTTTAACATTAGTTTATAGCATAAATTAGGCATTTGAGGAAACTAAAACTATCAAAACAAAGCCCTAAATGAGTCCAAATCTCGAACTCATCAACACCCCCAACTTGAACTTTTGCTTGTCCTCAAGTAAAACCCAAGATCAGCAGTTCAATAAGGATGTCTACAAATATTGTTGTGTAAGACTCAACATAAATGCACACAACAAGGTTCAAATTACTCAAACAATGATCAATTGTGCACTCAAAGATTCAAATTGTGACTCACCATTATCAAAGATGCTCAAGTTCGCAATGCTTGCTTCAAATGCAAGTTCAAGCTCAACAAAGGTACTCAAATGCCCTCACAACAAAGATGATTCCATATTCACACAAAATTTCTCAACAATTTAAAGTTCTGAAATCACATGCAACTCTCACACTCACAAAGATGAACACATGCATGACTTCACCCATAAGTTTGCCCTTATTTTCCAATCAACATTCGTTTCAGCTTGCTCAAGATCAAAAAGGTCTTTTCAAGGTTGTAATAGGGTTAAGTGTAAAGGTATGGTCATTTAGGCTTAGTAGCTTCTACCTTCATGAAGTATGGTCTGAACATCACTTTCCTCCTTTTCTTAATAATTTCAAACATACTTGTAATCCACCCCATTATTCAACTTCATATGAACCACCGGATACTCCATTTCTTTTGCAATTTTCATCACTTTATTTCACTTTTTTCGGTCTTTTTCTTTTCTTTCTTCTTTTTCATTTCTTTTTCTCCTTTCTTCTTTTTTTTTACATGGAGGGGTTCCATCTTTTTCAAATCAATCACACAAAGGGGGATTTCCCACACTTCTTGACTTTTCTTCTCTTTTCACCACACCGCCAACTTAGGCCAACCCCAACTTAGGCTTTTGGCGTAAGTTGGCAATTCAAACAAACCATACTTCATGAAAGTTATGGGTGAATGGACAAAGAGAGGTCACAATTGCTGAACTTTCTTCCAAGAAAAAGGGTAAGGCTCAAAAGGTGCCAAGAAAGGTTCACACATCTCACAATGTTGGCCACAAAAGAAGTATATTGTCAAGTTGGTTCACTCTAGAAAGTTCTTGCCTAAGATCATTTCAAGCGCTTGCATCACTCAATCAACCGGACCAACGGGGCGAATTCTAGGTGTCATCACACACAATGTTCAAAGTAATCTCATCACATAAGGCATTGGTACCAATATCAAACAAGACTCCACACTTTCTAGCTAGCCTGCAATGTTTATCACAAGAGACTAATTTGACAACTGGCCAGTCACAATGAGATGCTAAAAGTTCACATATTGCCTATGTAACTTTGTTTCCCTCATCGTAGTCGTACATTCATTTTGTTCAATTAGGAGAACTATTCAAGTCATCGGTATTGACCACAGCCGACACTCAAATTTACACAAGAACAACCACAATCACACACAAAAGAGGTGGCAAAAATTTTAAATTAGGTTCAAAACCAATTTCATTCAAAATAATGGGCCACAAGGTAAAACATCCACAACACCATTCAATAATCAAGATGTATATATTAAAGCCCAATATTAACAAAACAATCACAAAACAAGAGGTAGGTATGGAAACATCTTACTCCACCAAATAAAATAAAGCAGTTGTTCTCAAATGCAACTAAAACAAGAAAATAGTCAATAAAAATAGAGAGGGAGGTAAAAAATCATCCTGCCAGGCTAAGCCTGGGGTGACGTCTGCATCTCAGTGGCTCCATCTATCAGGGCATCAGTGTCCGGTGTCTCATCCTCATTGGCTCCACTAGAGCCTGCCACAAAAATATCTCTCAAGGAGGCCTGTCTAGCTGTCTGGAACATGGCACTCTCTAGATAAGCCAGGTCCTCAAAAACAGCCTGATCTCTCACCTCAAGCTGCTCCTCTTCTATCTCGTTCTCGGACTCAGCAGCAGCAACATCATCCCTAGTATCATCTCTGGTGGTAGCCGCAGGTACCTCAGCACAGGCTGGAACATCAACACTCGGATCATCTGGGATCTCCACCGTCCCAAATGGTGAAGTAAAGTTTGTGGACTTCAGCTGGTCCACATCCTTCCTCAGCCCAATAACATCGGCCTTCAAGGCCGTCACCTCCTCAGAAGCTCTTTATCCTCGCTCACACACCACTACTCTCACTGTGAGGGCATCAGTAGAAGCCTGGAGAGGCGTCAATGCAGCTGTGATAGCTCGCTCGATCATCCAGGGAACATCGGCCTCTAGCCGGGAAGCATGAACATCGGCAGAATGGGTTAGGTGCCCCATCTTGAGAAGCATGGCCTGAGTGATCGGAGGTCTAGAGGTAGAAGTGCCAACAGCAGACCTAGCGGGAGGGGGAGCAGAGGAAGTACCTGGAGTGCTATAAGGAACAGAGCTAGAGGTACCTGAAGGCCTAGAGGCCATAGTAGGCAAGGCTGCCTCTGCAGGTGTAGTATCAACATCAATCTCCGGGGATGTGTCTACCGGAGCTGCTCTCCTTCTATCAGCCTCGTCCCGTGTATACGCTGCCTCTATGTGCCGGATGTAGGTGGAAGATGTGGGAGTAACCTCAACATCCCTCTTCTCATCACGAGGAACTCCTGCATGACGACACAACTCTGTGATCAGTACTGGAAAGGGAAGGGACGTCTGGCGCTGTTTAGCCCTCATGGCCATCCTCTGCTCGATAATCAATCCCAAATCCAGCCGCTTCCTGGCTATGATAGACCCAAGGAAGGCCGCCTTTGGATCACAGAGAATGGAATCATTCTGTGACGGCATGATTATGCTGTTGATGAAGCCAAACTAGTACTAAGCTACTATGTTTAGGTCCTTCTTCTCTGTCATCCAGAGTTTTCGTAGTGATCATACCCTGGTACTCGTGCTCAATGTCTATAGCCCTCTCAAAGACAGTATTGATCTCATTGCTGCTGCATCTCACTTGCTTCCCTCGGACTATCACAGAATCCACCAGTCTGAAGGCACTAGCCTTCTTCTTCCCTTGGGGTACCAGATCACTGTAGGCTGAGTAGAATTCCCAGACCCAGGTGGGAATGTATGGGCCACGGTGCCTGGTGAAAATATCGAATCTGTGGAACCTAAGGGTGTCCCACACATTTGGATGCTTGTCCACTACACCATCCGTCGACAGTCTCTTTTCCTCCAAGATGGTCCTCAATCCCTCAGCCTTTAATCGGTTGAGTGACCGGGGAGGAGGACCCTGTACAAGTGGTGCTGGGACCACAGTTTGTGCTGGAGCTAGCACTGAATCTGAAGCAGGAAAGGTTGGCTCCGGAATCTTAGAAGGATCATGGCAAGCTTTAGAGCGTAACTCCATTTGCCGGGCCTGTAACAGCTGGTCGTCCTCAGGCTTAGAGAATAAAGCCTGAGAATCAAATGACTCTCCCTCACTGTCAGAGTTGTACTCCAGTGTCTCAGCTATGGGCGTTTTGCCATTTCCCTTGCCTCCCTTCAGAGGTAACTTCTTGCCCTTTGCGCTGGAAGTTGCTGCTTTCTCATTTATCACAATCCCTCGTGCTCCCTTGCGGGGTGGAATGCCACTATCATTTAGATTTGTTCTAGCCATTCCTGCAAACCACATAGAAAAATGTTAGAAAAAGTTCCAGAAAAATATAGAAATTTAGTTGCAGAAAGACTCGCCGAACCAGTCGGCGAGTCGCCAGTCACTTAGGCGAGCCAGATCGGGCTCTTCGAAGGTTCCAACACGAAAAAAATTCTAGAATCAAGACAGGTCGGTGATGTTCAGGGCCATTCGGTGAATCGCCGACACCAATCGACGAGCTAAAATAGCCCACCAAAATTTACAGTGTATTTTAAGGGTTAGTGGCGCAGAAAGGGCGATCAAGAAGACCTTTCGGCGAGCTCAGACATCTCACCGAAAGTTACAGAACAAACTCAACCAAGATTTGAAATTAAGGGCAATCTGAGGGGGACTTTTGCTAACCGCCGAACCATTCGGCGAGCTCGATGTAGCTAGCCAAACGGCCCAACGTGTCAGTTTTCAACCCCAAACTTCGAAATCAAGCCTGCAGCCCCCGAATTCAAAATCAAACACACACACCATTCAATTTACTCTAGACCCATACAACCCATGCCCTCGGGGTACTCAGACATCCCTCGATTTGGCCAAAATTAGCCATTTGATGACTTTTACCCTTAAGAATGACGTGAAACACTCCATCATTAGGCAAATTACGTCATTTAGCACAATTTGGGGTTACTTAGACTTCAATTAGAACACTTAAAAACTTAAACACATTTCAATTCAAAATTATAACTGATTTTAACAAACAAGACATGGGAATCGATCAATTTTAAGCACTTCAGCACATATTTCAATTCAAAACATGCATAACAACACTTAAACATGATTTTAGAAATTACCCAACACAAATCATCAACAAAATTCCCTACTGCATTTGATTTCAACAACCAATTTCAAGTATGGGGTTCGGAAAACCAGCCATTATGCCGAAATTAGAATTTGAATAGCTAGGCGGCAAAGCTCCTCAATTCCGAGCACGATTTCACACAAAAAATGGGTAAAACAATAAAATATGGAAGATTTAAAGCTTGGGTGAGAAGGTATGATAGTTAGAAATGAGAGAAGGTGAAGGATTTTGAAATTTTAAACTGTTTGGCCTTTAAAACCTTTCAGTTCGCGGCACCTTCGGCGGAGTAAGTCATCCTCCCCCAACCACTCGGCGATGCGTCAACTGGTATTTTCCTCGCTGAGTTTTACAGGACTCCCAACAATTTTGGGGGTTCAAACGGCGGAAAAGGTCGGGCTCGTCGACCTGTTCGGCGAGTCACCGATTGAGCGAATTGCCCGCCGAGTTTTACAGAGTGCCCTTTCAAGCTTGGTAATCCCAGCGGCGGTCCAAATCGGGGTCGCCGACCTATTTGGCGTGCCGCCGACTGAACTTTGGGCTCGCTAAACTACCCATTTTCCAACACTCTTCACTTTTCAACCTGCACAATCAACACCCGTTATTCAAAATCAAACACTAAAGCATTAAAAACTTGGGTTGCATCCCAAGAAGCACCTAAGTTAACGTTGTGGCACGTTGAGGATACCAAATCAAGCTTCATTTTTCAGGTTTGCCATTGTGTCACTAGGAAACCCTCCTTGTTGTCTTGGATTCAAATGAGAAGAAATTCGACCCATTTGGGTCTCCAGCTGCTTAATAGAGACTGAGTGAGAGGTCACCGTCTTATTGATAGTTGAGACATCCTTTTTCATCTCTTTCAACACTTGTTTGACCGTTCAACTTTGCCGAGAATGTGTAAGAGCATATCTTCTGTATGGCCACCTTCAGATTCCTTAGGTTTTTTACGCTCATGGGGAGGGACGTACATGTCCTTGTCCCCCTCTCTCTCCTTCCAGGTGGCGTTACGATCACTCCAATCTCTGTCACGGTCTCTCCAGCCTTCATCTCTTTTCCAAACTCGGTCTTGGTTAGTTTGCACGATAACCTCCTCTTTGATTGGCTAGGAAGTTAACTTCCTCATTGTACAACGCTTCAAATTGTGCTTCATCGGGGTTTACTCCACCAATACCCACAACATTAACACTTTTTGCACCAACACCCATGATATTTTTAGCCAAGAGATCCAGCTAGGTCATCATTTTGGCCATGTTTTGGTCTCTCTCTTGATCTTTTTCGATCTGTTCTTTTGTCATTCTAAACGTGAGAGGAGACACTTGATCTTCACGAGTGTGCCATGCCCTATTGATCTTGGTCATGCAATTAAGGAGTTGAGATGCTACTTCATAGGGTTGTTGCATTATACCACCAGTAGATACTTGATCAGCCACTCCTTTGTTCATCGAATCGAGACTCCTATAGAAGTGTTGCAGCAACACATTATTTGGAAGTCCATGAGTTGGGCACTGAAGCACCAACTTCTTAAATCTCAGTCATGTCTCATGGATTGGCTCACCTTCCAAGTGTTTGAAACCTTGGATGCCATCCCTAAGAGTCATCATCTTCAATGGGGGAAAGAACCTCACTTGGAATGTTGTGATACGCTTATCCCAAGAGGTGATGGAATCCCTCGGTAACTCAGCCAACCATTTAGTAGCTTCACCCATCAAGGATAATGGAAACAACATGAGGCGGGCTGATTCTTGTGATTTTAAATGATAACGGACCACATACATCCACAAAGTTCCTAATATCCTCATGGGATCCTCATGAGCCAGCCCCCCAAATAATCCTTTAAGTTGTAGGAGCTGAAGCATTGTGCTAGTAATGTGGAAAACAGTGTTTCCTTCCGCCGCAGGCAGACGAATTGCACCAGCACCACCCAATTGACTTGGGTCATTAACATTGCTAAGATTTCCAATGTCATCTTGGTGCCCCACTTGGCTACCATTACTTCTGTTTACACTCATCTCTTCCGCTGTTCAACACAAACAACAAAAACACAAAACAAATTAAGTTGGTTCAACTGTAACACGAAAAGAACACAATTTAATTTCAATAATAGAATATCAAACAACACCACTCCCCAACAGCGGTGCCATTTTTAATTAACGTTTCAAACACAACTCATCCGATTCTAGGTGCAAATGATTGTTAAGCAGTATAAAACCCAACGAAGAGTTGGGGTCGAACCCATAGGGATTCAATTATGAAGTACAAACGTGGTCTAATTAGCTATAGGAATAGAAATTATCGAAAAAGACATGTAAACAAGTCAAAGGGGGTGACAATAAATGTCAGATGGGGGATTTGGTTTGCAATTATCAGCTACAATGCAGTCACACAAAACTAAAATAACAATATCGAGAGGAATTCTCAGAATGTGATCGATTATAGGCAAATTTCGCTATATGGGTAATTGAAACTACTAATAAATAGCTAAATATCAGTGGGTAGGCTGGGCTATGAGTGAAATAGCTTTCTCTCGAACAACTACTTCAATTCAAGTAATTTCTCTCGAACATCAACAAGCTTAATAAATAATAACAGCCCACAACCTTAATACATCCTCTCTCTCGAGCAAGAGGGGTAGTATTTGGATTGTGATTCACTCTTTTGAGCTGAACCCACATCAACCCAATACCTACAAACCATTAATCACAACCTTTGGTTCAAAAAACTGTTTCTCAAGCAACCTAAGAACTCAAACTTAGAACTGCATTTGCAACAATAATTCATAAATAAAAACATATCTAATGATTAAACCCACTTCAATATAGCATTTTAAATTAGTAATAAGCAATACCCATAAGCTAATTCAACCCATAATCACATAATCACACCCCAAAAATTGGGGTTTTAGCCACACATCATAAAAATAGAAAAACGGTTACAAAATGCATTAGCCATGGTATGGGTAAGAGTCTCCAAGTCTTTAGAATTATTTCCAAGAATCAAATTCAAAAACACACTTTCCAAATCCTCCAAAACTGTACAAGTTGAACTAAAAAATCCAGAGAAAACTCTAAGTCTAGAATGGGAACTGTAATAACTGGGAGAGGACTCTCCAAAATTAGATTTAAAATCCAATTTATAGTTTCCCAAAATTAAGCCTGAAAGTCTACTCGGCGAATTAAGTGGCGCCTCGCCGAACCGATCGGTGATCCGCCGAGTGTCCTACTCCATCGCCATTTTTCATTGGCCTTCAGCATCTCAGGTCCTGTAAATTTGGGTGATCCATTTTGTTATCACGGAACCGATCGGCGATTCACCGACTGACTATTTCTGTCACCGATTTGGTTTCTTCCCTCAGGGTTGGCACGCTGGAACTTTAGGCGGTCTTAAGAGCCACTCGGCGGTTCGCCGAGTGGTCTTGGCAATCACCAAGATTGCTCTTTTCTACTTCTTCAACTTGTTCAGTTCCTTTTTACCTGTTAGTGTCCTTGATTTGCTCCTTAGTCCACATACCTGAAAATCAAGGCTTTAACATCAGTTTATAGCATAAATTAGGCATTTGAAGACACTAAAACTATCAAAACAAAGCCCTAAATGAATCCAAATCTCAGACTCATCAACCTCCTCTTTCAATTCAACAAAAATGGGATCAAGACCTTGCTTAGATTTCACATCTCCCAGAAAAGATGATACGGACCCATTGTGAACCATCACACCATGCTTGGTGGAGTCCACTAATTGAACACCTAATCAGGCCAACCTTTGAACATATCGAACCAACACTTTCTTATCCTCTTCGATATGAGCAACACTACCCATAGACAATCTACTTAAAGCATCCGCTAAAACATTTGCCTTACCGGGCTGATAAAGAACACTCATGTCATAATATTTCAATAATTAAAGCCACCTTCTTTGGTAAAGATTCAAATCCTTTTGGCTAAACACGTATTGTAAACTCTTTTGATCGGTAAACACATCAAAATGAACCCCATATAAATAATGCCTCCAAATCTTTAAGGCAAAAACAACCGCCGCTAACTCAAGGTCATGGGTAGGATAATTCTTCTCATGGACTTTAAGTTGCCTTGAAGCATAGGCAATCACTTCACCATTTTGCATAAGCACACATCCCAACCCAACTCTAGAGGTATCACAATACACGACAAAACAACCTTCTGGGAAAGTCAACAACGGAGTGGAAGTAAGTCTATATTTCAACTCTTGGAAACTTTTCTCACAAGCTTCCGACCAAATGAACTTAGCCTTCTTTTAAGTCAAAGCCGTCAACGGAGAGGCAATGGAAGAAAACCCCTCAACAAACCTTCTATTATAACCGGCCAAGCCTAAGAAGCTCCTAATGTCAAAAAGATTTAGAGGTCTAGGCCAACTCTTGACCGAATCCGTCTTCTTAGGATCTACCTCAATACTCTTATTAGACACACTGTGACGAAGGAAAGCTAGAGACCTTAACCAAAATTCACACTTGCTAAACTTTGCAAAAAGTTGTTGGTCCTTAAGAACTTGCAACACATTCCTCAAATGATCCACATGTTCATCCTCACTCCTTGAATAGATCAAAATATTATCAATAAACACAATCACAAACATGTCAAGGTATTGCCTAAAAACTATATTCATCAAGTTCATAAACGCCACCGGAGCATTATTCAAACCAAACGACATTAGTAGGAATTCATAATGACTATATCGAGTTTGGAAAGCCGTCTTCGGAATGTCATTTTCTCTCACCTTCAATTGGTGATAGCCCGAACGAAGACCAATCTTAGAGAAATAACTTGCCCCTTGAAGTTGGTCAAATAGATCATCTATCCTTGTGAGAGGATACTTATTCTTAATAGTCACCTTTTTCAACTAGCGATAATTAACACACATTCGAAGAAACCCATCTTTCTTTCTAAAAAACAACACGGGAGCACTCCATGGTGAGATACTCGATCGGATGAAGCCCTTATCCAACAAGTCCTTCAACTGTTGTTTCAACTCCTTTAAATCAGCTTGGGCCATTCTATAAGGAGTAATTGAGATAGGTTACGTATCTGGGTGAAAGTCAATAAGGAAGTCTATTTCCCGCTTGGGAGGAATACCAGGTAGATCATCTGGGAAAACTTCCGAAAACTCATTTACAACAGGGACTGACTCAAGAGTAGGGGTTTCAGAATCGGCATCCCTCACCCTAACAAGATGGAAAATGCAACCCTTAGAGATCATCTTTCTAGCCTTAAGACCTGAAACGAACTGACCCTTAGGCATATAATTTCCCCCCTTCCACTCTAGGATAGGCTCATTCAGGAACTGAAACTTGACTACACGAGTTTTACAATCAATTGACGCATAACAAGAGTGAATCCAATCCATACCAAAAATAACATCAAAATCTTACATGTTAAGCTCTACCAAATCAACAAGGGTAACTCTATGGGATAGGGAAACAGGGTATCTTCTATAAACCCTCTTAGCCACCACAGAATCACCAATAGGAGAAGAGACATAAAAAGGTTGTAATAACACATCAGGCAGCATATCAAACCTCACTGCCACATACGGTGTCACAAAGGACAAAGTAGCACCGGGATCTAACAAAGAATACACATCTATATGGAAAACTTTTGACATACCGGTGACCACATCCGGAGAACTCTCTTGTTCACCTCGGTTTTGGAGAGCCCAGAAGCGGTTTTGCTTGGGAGCATTAGAATTTGAACCACTAGGAGGAGCTTGCTTGCCCTCTCTTCCTTTAACCTTAAGCATCGGGCTATCCCTTATTTTGTGACCACACTTTCCACAAAAAAACAACCATCCGTGCCGGCTAGGCACTTACCATTATGTTTCTTCCCACACTTCACACAAGTAGGCCTATCCACATAAGATCCACTACCATGACCTCCTTGAGGTTTAGGGTTAGACAACCTATCCTTGTTTACTCTTGGAGGAGCGTTTGAGGAACCTTAACCGGAAAACCTTTGTTTAAACCTAGGTTGGCCTTGCCCATCGGACCCTTGCATTAGAGAAGTTCCCATCACCAGTCCTAGCCCTTTTTACCTCCTTAGTCTTTTCCTTGAGTTTCTCTTCCTCCATTTGTTGGGCAGCACCATTAGACGTTAAATATCCATATCTTTGATAAGCATTGCCGTATGGCATTTTTTGACTACCATGTCGGATACGCCCGTCACAAATTTATTCATCTTAGCCCTTGAATCCACCACCATAGTTGGAGCGTACTTGGATAGTTGGGTGAACTTTAAAGCATACTCCCTCACACTCATACTTCCTTGACGAAGGTTAATAAACTCTTGCACATTTGCTTCCTGATGAGTCTGAGATTTGGACTCATTTAGGCTTTGTTTTGGTATTTTGAGTGTCTTCAAATGCCTAATTTGTGCTATAAACTGACGTTAAAACCTTCATTTTCAGGTATGTGGACTAAGGAACAAAGTAAGGACACTAACAGGAAAAAAGGAACAAAGAAGAAGAAGTGGAGAAAAGCAATCCTGATGATCGGCAAGACCACTCGGTGAATCACCGAGTAGCTCTTCAGTCTGCCTAAAGTTCCAGTGTGCCAACCCTGAGGAAAGAAACCAAGTCAACGATAGAAAAGGGGCACTCGGCGAATCGCCGATCAATTGCACGATGACATGATGGATCACCCAAAGTTACAGATCTTGAGGATGCTGAGAACCAATGCATAACGGCGATAGAAGAGAGAAAATGGCATGTCACCAAACCACTCGGCGACCCCGACTTACCTCGCCGAATGGTCTTTTATTGCTAATTTTCGGGAAACAATAAATGGAATTTTAAATGTAATTTTGTGGAGCTCTCCAAGTTCTCTCTCAGATATTACAGTTCCTATTCTAGACTTAGAGTTTTCTCTTGATTTTTGAGTTAGAATTGTATAATTTTGAAGGATTTGGAAAGTGGATCTTTGAATTTCATTCTTAGAATCATTGTAAAGGCTTGGAGACTCTTACCCAGATCATGAAAATATATTTGGTAATCATTTTTTTCTATTTTTATGATGTGTAGCTAAAATCCCAATTCTTGGGGTGTGATCATGTGTTTATTTGTCTAATTATCATATGGGTATTGTTGTTTGACGATGAAATTGTTGTGTTAATGTGTGTTTAATCATTAGCTGAGTTTAAATTTATGAATTGTAGTTGCAAATGCAATCCTAATTTTGAGTTCTTAGCTTGCTTGAGAAAGAGGTTTTAGGACCAAAGATTTTGATTAATGATTTGTAGGTATTGGGTTAATATGGCTTCAGCTCGAGAGAGTGAATCTCAAATCCAATCCTACCCATCTAGCTCGAGAGAGTGGATGTATTAAGATTGTGGGCTGGTTATCTTGTTAAGCTTGTTGATGTTCGAAAGAAATCACCTAAATCGTAATAGTTGTTCGAGAGAAAACTATTGCACTTAAAGTCCAGCCTACACACAGTGTTTCAGCAAATCATCGTTAGATTTCAACTACCCATATAGCATAAATAGCCTATAACCGATCACATCCCAAGAACTCCTCTCCATATTGTTATTTCCCCCTGTTTTCATTGTTGTTTTAGTTGTTCACTGCAAAACCAAAATCCCCATCTAACATTAGTTGTCACCCTTTTAGATTTGATTGTATGTTTTCGATCATTTTTATTCCTATAACTGTTTAGAACACATTTGTACTTCTTAACTGAATTTTAGACACGTACCACTCCCTGTGGGTTTGACCCCGACTCTTTGTTGGGTTTTATACTGCTTAACGATCGTTTGCACCTAGAATTGGATGAGGTGTGGTTGAAACGTTAATCAAAATGAAGCCGCTGCCGGGGATTGGTGTTGTTTGATATCCTATTATTGAAGTTAAATTATGTTATTTTCGTGTTATAGTGGAATCCACTTAATTTGTTTTTTGTTTTTGTTGTTTATGCTGAACAAAGGAAGAGATGAGTGTAAAGGAAGTAATGGTAGCCAAGTGGGGCACCAAGACGACATTGAAAATCTTAAAGATGTTAAAGACCCAATTCAATTGGGTGGTGCTAGTGCAATCCGTCTACATCCAGCCAAAGGAAACGTTGTTTTCCACATTACTAGCACAATGCTTCAGCTCCTATAACTTAAAGGACTATTTGGGGAGGCTGGCTCATGAGGATCCCCATGAGCATATTAGGAACTTTGTGGATGTTTGTGGTCCGTTCTCATTTAAGAAAATATCACAAGATCAGTCTGCCTCAGGTTGTTTCCGTTCTCCTTGATGGGTGAAGCTACTAAATGGTTGACTGAGTTACCGAGGGATTCCATCACCTCTTGGGGTGAGCTTATCACAGCATTCCAAGTGAGTCCCCATCAAAGATGATGACTCTAAGAGATGGCATCCAAGGTTTCAAACACTTGGAAGGTGAGCCAATCCGTGAGCATGGCTAAGATTTACGAAGTTGGTGCTTCAGTACCAAACTCATGGACTTCCAAGTAATGTGCTGCTGCAACACTTCTATCGGAGTCTTGATTCGGTGAACAAAGGAGTGGCTGATCAACTATCTCCTAGTGGTATAATGCAACAGCCATATGAAGTAGCGTCTCAACTCCTTGATTGCATGACCAAGATCAATAGGGCATGGCACACCTTTGAAGATCAAGTGTCTCCTCTCACATTTAGAATGACAAAAGAACATATCGAAAAAGATCAAAAGAGAGACTAAAACATGGCCAAAATGATGACCTAGCTGGATCTCTTGGCTAAAAATGTCATGGGTGTTGGTACAAAGAGTGTTAATGTTGTGGGTGTTGGTGGAGTTAACCCCGATGAAGCACAATTTGAAGCGTTGTACAATGAGGAAGTGAACCTCCTAGCTAATCAAGGAGGAGGATATCGTGCAAACTACCGAAGATCGGGTGGAAATCAAGGTTGAGATGAGGGCTGTAGAGATCGTGACAGCAATTGGCGTGATCGCAACGCCACCTGGAAGGAGAGAGAAGGGGACAAGGATAGGTACATTCCTTCCCATAAGAGTCAAAAGTCGAAGAAATCTGAAGGTGGCCTTACAGAAGATATGCTCTCACGCATTCTCAGCAAAGTTGAAGGGTCAGACAAAGTGTTGAAAGAGATGAAAGAGGATGTCTCAACTCTCAATCAGACGGTGAACTCTCACTCAGTCTCTATTAAGCAGCTGGAGACCCAAATGGGTCAAATTTCTTGTCATTTAAATCCAAGACAAAAAGGGGGGTTGCCTAGTGACACAATGGCATACCCCAAAATGAAGCTTGATTTGGTATCCTCGTTGTGCCACGACGTTAGCTAAGGCGCTTCTTGGGGGGAAACCCATGTTTTTAATGCTTTAGTTTTTGATTTTGAATAACAGGTGTTGATTGTGTAGGTTGAAAAGTGAAGAGTGTCGGAAAATAGGTAGTTTGGTGAGCCCAAAGTCCAGTCGGCGGCACACCGAATAGGTCGGTGAGCCCCGATTTGGACCACCGTTGGAATTACCAAGCTTGAAAGGGTACTCTGTAAAACTCGGCGAGCAATTTTCTCATTCGGCGACTCGCCAAACAGGTCGGCGAGCCAGACCTTGTCTGCCGTTTGAATCCCCAAAATGGCTGGGGGTCCTATAAAACTCGGCGAGGAAAATACCATTCAGCGCATCGCCGAGTGGTTCGGTGAGGATGACTTACTCCACCGAAGGTGCAGCGAACTGAAAGGTTTTAAAGGTTAAATGGTTTAAAATTTCAAAATCCTTCACTTTTTCTCATTTATAACTCTCGTACCCTCTCACCCACCATTGGATCTTTCATTTTTATTGCTATTACCTGCATTTTTGTGTGATTTCATGCTCGGAATTGGATAACTTTGCCGCCTAGCTATTCAAGCTTGAAATTTGGCATAAAGAATGGTTTTTCGAACCCCGTACTTTGATTTTATGGTTAAACTCGAATGCAATGAGTAAATGTATTGATGCTTGATGTTGAGTAATTGTTCTAATCATGTGTAATGTTTTGGTTTGCCTGTATTTCGTCGAATTGTGTGCCATAATCCATAAATGCTCGATTCCCGTGTCTTATTTTATTAAATTGATTCTAAATTGTTGGGTTGCAGTTTATTTGTGTAGGGTCTAGTGGGGTGAAGTCTAAGTAACCCCGAATTATGCCAAATGATGTAATTTTCCCAATGATGGAGCGTTTGACGTTATTCTTAAGGGCAAAAGTCGTCAAATGTCTAAATTTGGCCAAATCGGTGGAAGTCTGAGTACCCCGAGGGCATGGGTCATATGGGTCTTCCTTTAATTGAATAGTGTATGTGTTTGATTTTGAATTCGGGGGCTGCGGGTTTGATTTTGAAAACTGGCACATTGGGCTGTTTGGCGAGCTACGTCGAGCTTACCGAGTGGTTCGGCGGTTCAGCGAAGTCCCCCTCAGATTGCCCTTAATTTCTTAGATTAGTTGAGTTTGTTCTGTAACTTTCGGTGAGATGCCTAAGCTTACTGAGTTCACTCGGTGACTCACCGAAAGGTTTTCTTGATCGCCCTTTCTACCCCTTTAAACCTTAAAATGCACTGTAACCTTTGGCGGGCTACTTTTAGCTCGCCGATTGGTGTCGGCGATTCGTCGAATGGCCCCGAACATCGCCGACCTATCTTGATTCTAAGATTATTTTGCGCTGGTACTTTCGGTGAGCCCGATCTTGCTCGCCTAAGTGACTCGGTGACTCGCCGAATGGTTCGGCGAGTCTTTCTGCACCTTAATGTCTGCACTTTTCTTTGACTGTTCTAACACCTTTCTATGTGTTTTGCAGGTATGGCTAGAACAAACATGGATGATAGTGGCATGCCACCCCGAAAGCGGGCACGAGGGACCGTGATTAATGAGGAAGCAGCTACTTCCAGTGCAAAGGGAAAGAAGTTACCTCTGAAGGGAGGCAAGGGAAAGGGAAAAGCACCCATAGCTGAGACACAGGAGCATAACTCCGGTAGCGAGGGAGAATCATTTGATTCTCAGGCTTCATTCTCTGAGCCTGAGGATAATCAGTCACTACAGGCCCGGCGAGTAGAGCTTATTTCAAAAGCTTGTCATGATCCGTCTAGGATTCCGGAGCCGACCCCTCCTGCCTCTGCTTCAGTGCCAGCTCCAGAACATATGGTGGTTCTAGCAACACCAGTTCAGGGTCCTCCTCCCTGGTTGCTCAACCGGTTAATGGCCGAGGGATTGAGGACCATCCTTAAGAAAAGAGGTTGTCCACGTATGGTGTAGTGGATAGGCATCCAAATGTGTGGGACACCCTTAGGTTCCACAGATTCGAGATTTTCACCAGGCCCCGTGGCCCATACATTCCCACCTAGGTCCAGGAATTCTACTCAGCTTACACTGATCTGGTACCCCAGGTGAAGAAGAAGGCCAGTGCCTTCAGACAAATGGAGTCTGTGGTGGTCCGAGGGAAGCAAGTGAAATACATAAGCAATGATATCAACACTGTATTTGAGAGGGCTACAGACATTAAGCACGAGTACTAGGGTATGATCACTACGAACACTCTGGATGACCTGAACGGTTGGCTAGCCCCCTTTATTTCTGACACCACCCCGAGGTGGATTGAGGCCGGAGCGCCAATAGAAAAGAGGGACCTAAATATAGCACCTCGGTACTGGTTTGGCTTCATCAGCAGCACAATCATGCCGTCACAGAATGAGTCCATTCTCCTCCATCCAAAGGTGGCCTGCCTTGGGTCTATCATAGCCAGGAAGCGGCTGAATTTGGGACTTATTATCGAGTAGGAGATGGCCATGAGAGCCAAACAGCGCCAGACGTCCCTTCCCTTTCCAGTACTGATCACAGAGTTGTGTCCTCTGGCAGTAGTTCCTCATGATGAGAAGAGGGATGTTGAGGTTACTCCCATATCTTCCACCGACATCCGGCGCATAGAGGCCGAGTACACAGGGAATGAGGCTGATAGAAGGAGAGCAGCCTCGGTGGATACATCCCCGACTGTTGATATTGGCACTACTGCATCCCGAACCCTGCTTACCCAGGCCATACTGCTACGAATGGGGCACCTAGCTCATTCTTTTGATGTGCGCGCTTCCAGTCTAGAGGCTGCGATTCCCGGAATGATTGATAAAGCTCTCACTGTTGCATTGACACCTCTCAGAAAGTCTATTGATGCCTTCACGGCGAGAATAGAGGTGTGTGAGAAAATTCAGGGAGCTACTTATAAGCTGACGGCTTTAAAGGCCGTGATTGCAGAATTGAGAAAAGATGTGGACCAGCTGAAGTCCACTGACATGTCTTTCATTTATGGGACTGTGGAGATCCCTGATGACTTGATGATGAGTTTGAGATTTGGACTCATTTAGGGTTGTATTTAGATAGGTTTAGTGTCCTCAAATGCTTAATTTGTGCCATAAACTGATGATAAATCCTTGATTTTCAGGTACATGGATTGAGGAACAAAGCAAGGACTCTAACATGCAAAAAGGAACAAAACAAACTGAAGAAATGAAGAAAGGCGAATCTGGTGATCGCCAAGGGCATTTGGCGAATCGCCGATTGGCTATCAGACCACCTAAAGTTCCAGTGTGCCAAGCCCTGAAGGAACGAACCAAGTCGGCGATGAAAAGCATGAGTCGGCGGATCACCGAGTAGTTCCGTGAAGTTAAGATAGATCGCCCAAAGTTAGAGACCTTAAGGATGCTGAATGTCAAGGCAGAAAGGCGATGGAAGAGATCAAAGGGCGGCTCACCGAGAGGTTTGGCGAGCCCGACTTACTTCACCGAAGAGCCCTTCGTGGCTTATTTTTGGCAGCTATAAATAAGAGTTAGAACATGGAATTTAGTATCAAATTTTTATCTATCTTTTGACATCGAATTTAGTCTAGAATAGTTTTCTCTTGAGTTCTCTTAGTAGACTTGAGGGTTTTGAGACTCAACTTGGAGATTTCACAAGTGGGTTTCTAATTTTCTTTGAATTGGAGCATTGTCAAGCTTGAATTCCTCTTACCCAGTTGATGGCTAATCGATTCGGTAACGATTTTTATCTTTTATGATGTTCGGCTAAAACTCTAATTCTTGGGGTGTGATCATGTGATTATGGGTTGAATTAATGTATGGGTATTGCTAATTACTAATTTAAATGCTATTTTGAAGTGGGTTTACTCATTAGCTGCGGGTTAATTTATGAATTGTAGTTGCAAATGCAGTTCTAATTTTGTGTTCTTAGCTTGCTCGAGAGAGAGGTTTTTGAACCAAAGCTTTTGATTAATGATTTGTATGTATTGGGTTGATTTAGGTTCAGCTCAAAAGAGTGAATCCTAAACCTAGTCCTACCCATCTTGCTCGAGAGAGAATATGCATTAAGGTTATGGGTTGTTCTTAATTGCTTTGCTTGTTGATGTTCGAGAGAAATCGTTTGAAGCAGAAGAGCTCTTCGAGAGAAAGCTATTTCAATTATAGTCTAGCCTACCCACTGATTTTTGGTTGTTTACTAGTAGTTTCAATTACCCATATATCGAAATTTGACTGTAATCGATCACATCCCCAGAATTTCTCTCCTTATTGTTATCTCATTACTATTTCACTGTTTTGTAGTTGATAATCTGAAAACCCAAAAACCCCCATTTGACATTCGTGTCACCCCTTTTATTTGATATGTCTTTTTCCAATAATATCTATTCCTATAGCTAGTTAGATCACATTTGTACTTCTTAATTGAATTTGAACACGTACCGCTCCCTGTGGGATCCGACCCTAACTCATTTGTTGGGTTTTATACTGCTGAATGATCATTCGCACCTAAAATTGGATGAGGTGTGCTTGAAACGTTAATCAAAATGGCGCTGCTGCTGGGAAGTGGTGTTGTTTAAAATTCTTTTATTGAAGTTGAATTGTGATCTTTGTAGCCATAGTTGAATCTACTTATTTTTGTTTTTGGTTTTGTGTTGCTTGTTAAAACAGAGGAGGAAATGAGCGTTAATGGAAGTAATAGTAGCCAAGTGGGCCAACAACATGATATCGGCAACCTCAACGATGTCAATGACCCAGCCCAAATGGGTGGTGTTGGGGCCATCCGTTTACCTCCAGCTGAAGGGAACGTTGTGTTTCACTTCACGAGCACCATGTTGCAGCTCCTGCAACTAAAGGGTTTGTTTGGTGGTTTAGCTCATGAGGATCCCCATAAGCATATCAGAAATTTTGTTGATGTATGTGGACCGTTCTCCTTTAAGAAGATATCTCAAGAATCGGTCCAGCTGAGGTTTTTCCCATTTTCTCTGATGGGAGAGGCAAGCAAGTGGTTGGCTGAGGTGCCAAGAGATTCTATCACTTCATGGGATGAGCTTATTACTGCATTCCAAGTGCGATTCTTTCCCTCTTCGAAGATGATGACTCTTAGGGATAGTATCCAAAGTTTCAAGCGTTTGGAAGGTGAGCCAATCCATGAGACTTGGCTGAGGTTTAAGAAGATGGTGCTGCAATGCCCAACTCATGGACTTCCCGATAATGTGCTGCTGCAATATTTCTATAAAAGCCTCGATTCGGTGAACAAGGAAGTGGCTGACCAACTTTCTCCGGGTGGTTTAATGCAACAGCCCTATACGATCGCTTGCCAACTCCTTGATGGCATGACCAAGATAAACAGGGCATGGTACACTCGGGAAGACCAAGTCTCTCCTCTCACTTATAAACTGACCAAAGAACAAATAAAAAAAAATCAAGAGAGAGACCAGAACATGGATAAAATGATGACGGAGCTGGATATCTTGGCTAAGAACGGCATGGGTGCTGGTTCAAAGAGTGTAAATGATGTAGTTGTTGGTGGAGTGAGCCCTGATGATTAAAGGTTTAAAGCTCTGTACAACGAGGAAGTGAACTTCCTAGCCAACCAAGGAGGAGGTTATCGTTCTAACGACCCAAGGCCGGGTGGAAATCAAGGTTGGAATAGAGATGTGGGCTGGAGAGACTGTGACAGAGAGTGGCGTGATCGTAACGCCTCTTGGTATGAAAGAGAAGGGGAGAAGGATAGGTATGTGTGTCCCCATGAGCGTCAAAAGCCCAAAGATTCTGAGGGTGGCCGTACGGAAGACATGCTCTCACGCATTCTTAACAGGGTTGAAGGGTCCGATAAAGTGTTAAAGGAAATGAAGGAAGATATATCGACTCTTAACCAGACGGTGACCTCTCATTCCGTCTCTATCAAGCAGCTGGAGACCCAAATGGGTCAAATTTCATCCCATCTAAACCCAAGACAACTAGGGGGGTTGCCTAGTAATATTATGGCAAACCCCAAGAATGAAGCTTGACTGGGTATTTTCGTCGTGCCACGATGTTAACTAAGGCGCTTCTTGGGAGGCAACCCAAGTTTTTGATGTTTTTAATATTCCTTTTGAATAACGGGTGTTTATTGTGCAGGTTGGAAAGTGGAGTGTCTTTGAGAATGTGCAAGTTGGCGAGCCAAGAGTCCAGTCGGCGAGCCCGACTTTGTCCGCCGTTTGGACCCCCAAATTAACTGGAGGTCCTGTAAAACTCGGCGAGGTAAGTCACCACTCGGCGCATCGCCGAGTGGTTCGGCGTGATCGACTAATACTTTCGAAAGGGCCGCGAACTGAAAGGTTTTAAAAGGCCAAACGGTTTAAAATTTCAAAATCCTACATATTCTCTCATTTCTAACCCCATAATCTCACACCCGCACTTTAGATTTCTCGTATTATTGCTAGTTTATTTGCTTTTTGCTCTTGATCTCATGTTTGGATTTGAATTACATTGCCCCCTAGCATATCAAATTCTTCCTTCAGCAAAAAGGTTGGTTTTCCGAACCCCGAACTCTAGATTAGTTGTTGAACTCGAATGCCTTTGATAATTTAGTATTAATGTGTGCTGGGCCTATGTTGAAATCGTGTTTGATGTGTTGTTATGCCTATTTTGTGTTTCATAATTTTCCCTATTTGCTTAAAATGATGAATTCCCGTGCTTAATGCATTAAAATCAACTTTAAATTGTTGGGTTACGGTTATTTTATGTTGGGTCTAGTTGGGTTAAGTCTAAGTAAACCCCAAGTTGTGCCAAATGATGTAATTTGCCTGATGATGGAGCGTTTGATGCCATTCCTAAGGGTGAAAGTCGTTGAATGGCCAATTTTGGCCAAATTGAGGGAAGTCATAGTACCCCGAAGGCAAGGGTCTTATGGGTCTGGTCCTAATTGCATAGTATAGGTGTTTGATTTTGGTTTCGGGGGCTGCGGGTTTGATTTTGGAAATCGGGGTTGAAAATTGACATGTTGGGCAGTTTGGCGAGCTGGGTCGAGCTCGCCGAATGGTTCGGCGGTTCACCAACGTTCCCCTTTGATTGCCTTTAATTTCATTATTTGGCTAGTTGGAGTCTGTAACATTCGGCGGGAAGCCTGAGCTCGTCGAGTTCACTCGGTGACTCGCTGAAAGGTTCCTTTGATCGCCCATTCTGCGCCCCTAACCCCTAAAATGCACTGTAATTTTCGGCGGGCTAGTATTTGCTCGCCGAGTTGCATCAGGCCCTGAGTATCGCCAACATGCCTTATTTCTGAGAACTTTTTGAGCTGGTATGTTCGGCGAGCTCAATCTGGCTCGCCTAAGTGACTCGTCGACTGGTTCGGCTAGTCTTTCTGCAACCTTATTTCTGCAAATATTTCTTGACATTTTTCTAACTCTTCCTAATGTGATTTGCAGATATGGCTAGGACTAATTGGGATGAAAGTGGCATGCCGCCCCGCAAACGAGCACGGGGTATCGTGATAAATGAGGGAGTTTCTGCTCCCAATGAAAAGGGCAAGAAAGCACCTCCAAAGGGAGGCAAAGGCAAGGGCAAAGGGCCCGTGGCTGAGAGACGGAGCACAACTCCAGCAATGATGAGGAATCTTTTGACTCTCAAGTATCACTCTCCGATCCTGAGTATGACCAACCACTATACACCCGGCGAGCAGAGATTCATGCAAGGTTTCGCCAAGATCCGACTAGGATCCCAGAGTCTACCCATCCTGCTGCTGATACAGTGCCAGCTCCGGCACACACGGAGGTTCCAGCACCACCAGTTCAGGGTCCTCCTCCCGGGTTACTCAATCGGTTAAAGGCTGAGGGACTGAGGACCATTCTCGAGGAAAAGAGATTGTCCATGGATGGAGTCCATTCTTCGCCACCCAAAGGCGGCCTGTCTCGGCTCTCTTATGGCCAGGAAGAGTCTAAACTTAGGATTAATCATAGAGCATGAAATGGCCATGAGGGCCAAATAGCACCAGACAGCAATTCCATTCCTAGTGCTTATTACAGAGTTATGCCGACGGGCTGGAGCTCCTCTTGACGAGAAGAGGGACATTGAGGTCACACCCACATCCTCCACCAACATTCGGCGCATAGAGGCCGAGTACACACGGGATGAGGCATATAGGAGGAGAGCAGCTCTGGTGGACACATCCCCATAGGTGGACATTGATTCTATTCCTACAGAGGCATCATTGCCTACTCTGGCCTTCAGGTACATCCACTTCCACTCCTTCCCAGGCCTCAAATTCTTCTACTGCTTCAGGTACCGCAGCCTCGAGGCCTCCAATAAATCAGGCCATGCTCCAAAAGATGGGGAACCTAGCCCATTCTGTCGATGTGCGGGCTTCCCGGCTAGAGGCCGAGGTACCCTGGATGATTGAGCGAGCCATCACAGCTGCACTCACACCTCTCCAGGCTGCCATTGATGCTCTCACTGCGAGAGTAGTAATTTGTAAGAGAGGACAGGGGGTGACTACCGAGGTCACGACTTTGAAAGTCGAGGTTACTGAACTTAGGAAGGATGTGGACCACCGTAAGTCCACAGATTTCACTTTGCTGTTTGGGTAAGTTGAGATCCCTGAGGATCCAAGTGCTGAGATGCCAGCCCGTGCTGAGGTATCTCCAGCTACTACCGGAGATGATATCATGGAGGATGTTGTTGCTGATGAGTCTAAGGCTGAGACCGATGAGGATCAGCTTGAGGAGCGAGATGTTGTCGTATATGATGATCTGGCAGACCTAGAGGGTGCCATGATTGAGACTGCCCGACAGGCCTCCTTGCGGGATATTTCTATAGCAGGCTCCAGTGGAGCTAGTGTTGCTGCTACTCCGAGCACTAATGCCCAGACCTAGAGTACTACCCCGGGCACTGAAGCCCCGACAGATGGAGCGACTGTGTAGACAGGATCATTCTTTACCTCCCTCTCTGTCGTTTTTATTGATTGATGTTATTTTAGTTGTATTTGAGGACAAGTTCTTTTCTTTTATGCGTGGGGTGAGGTATTTCCATACCCACCTCTTGTGATTCTATTTTATTTCTGAATTTTGTGTATTTTGATCTATGTATGTGTTTTGATTTAAATTTTGTGTATGTTTGAGCTTGTGGCTCCTTGTTTTTAATGAAAATGGTTTTGACCTATTTAAAAAAAAATTATGCCACCTCTTTTGTGTATAAATGTGGTTGTTCTTGTGTAAATTTGAGTGTCGGTGATGATCGATACCGATGACTTGAATAGTGCTCTTAATTGAATAAAATGAATGTGCGGCTATGATGAGGCCAATGTAGTTGCATAGACAATGTGTGAACTTTTAGCATCTCGTTGTGACTAGCCGGTTATCAAATGAGCCTCTTGTAATGAACATTGCACACTAGCGAAAGTGTGGAGTCTTGTTTTATATTGGTGCCAATGCCTTGTGTGTTGAGATTACTTTGAACAATTGTGTGATGACACCTAGAATTTGCCCTATTGGTCCGGTTGACTAAGTGATGCAAGCATTTGATATGATCTTAGCAAATGATTTTGAAGAGTGAGATAATTTTATAATATACCTCTTTTGTGGCCAACCTTGTGAGATGTGTGAACCTTGCTTGAACCCCCTTGAGCCGTATCTTTTTCTTGGAAGAAACTTGAAAAATCGTGATCCCTCTTTATCCATCTACCCCTTTTGAGAGGGTGTGTTAAAAAGAGAAGGAAAATCAAGAAGTGTGAAAAATCCCCCTTTGAGTAATGGTTTTGAAAAAGATGGAACCCCTCCTTATATAAAAAAAAAGAGAAAAGAAGCAATGAAAAAGTTGTGAAATAAGTGATGAAAATTGCAAAAGAAACGGGGTATCCATCAATTCATAAGAAGTTGAATAATGGGGTAGATTATGAGCATGTTTGAAATGTTAAAGAAAAGGAGGAATGTGATGTTCAGGCCACACTTCATGAGGGTGAAATTTACTGAGCCTAAATGACCATACTTGTACACTCAGCCCCATTAAAAGCCTTGAAAAGACCTTCGTGATCTTTAGTGAGCTGAAACGAGTGTTAATTGGAAAATAAGGGCAAACCTATGGGTGAAGTCATGCATATGTTCATCTTTGTGAGTGTGAAAGTTGTATGTAATTCCGGAACATTAAATTGCTGAGAAATAGTGTGTGAATATGGAATCATCTTTGTTGTGAGGGAATTGGAGTACCTTTGTGGAGCTTGACCTTGCATTTGAAGCAAGTATTGTGAACTTGAGCATCTTTGATAATGGTGAGTCACAATTAGAATCTTTAAGTGCACAATTGATCATTGCATGAGTAAATTGAGCCTTGTTGTGTGCATTCATGTTGAGTCTTATGCAGCACTGTTTGAGACATCCTTTTTGAACTGCTGACCTTGAGTTTTACTTGAGGACAAGTAAAAGTTTAAGTTGGGGGTGTTGATGAGTCCGAGATTTAGACTCATTTAGGGCTTTATTTAGATAGGCTTAGTGTCCTCAAATGCTTAATTTGTGCCATAAACTGATGATAAATCATTGATTTTCAGGTACATGGATTGAGCAACAAAGCAAGGACACTAACATGAAAAAAGGAACAAAACAAACTGAAGAAATAAAGAAAGGCAAGCCTAGTGATCGCCAAGGGCATTTGGCAAATCGTCGAGTGGATATCATACCGCCTAAAGTTCCAATGTGCCAAGCCCTGAAGGAAAGAACCAAGTCGGCGATGAAAAGGAGCAGTCGGCGGATCGCCGAGTAGTTCCACGATTCTAAGATAGATCACCCAAAGTTACAAACCTTAAGGATGCTGAATGTCAAGGCGGAAAGGCGATGGAAGAGTTCAAAGGGCGGCTTGTCGAGTGGTTTGACGAGCCCGACTTACTTCACTGAAGAGCCCTTCGTGTCTTATTTTTGGCAGCTATAAATAAGAGTTTGAAGATGGAATTTAGTATCAATTTTTTATCTATCTTTTGACATCAAATTTAGTCTAGAACAGTTTTCTCTTGAGTTCTCTTAGTAGACTTGAGGGTTTTAAGACTCAACTTGGAGATTTCACTAGTGGGTTTCTAATTTTCTTCGAATTGGAGCATTGTAAAGCTTGAATTCCTCTTACCCAGTTGATGGCTAATCGATTTGGTAACGGTTTTTATCTTTTTATGATGTTCGGCTAAAACCCCAATTCTTGGGGTGTGATCATGTGATTATGGGTTGAATTAGTGTATGGGTATTACTAATTACTAGTTTAAATGCTATTTTGAAGTGGGTTTAATCATTAGCTGTGGGTTAATTTATGAATTGTAGTTGCACATGCAGTTCTAATTTTGTGTTCTTAGCTTGCTCGAGAGTGAGGTTCTTGAACCAAAGCTTTTGATTAATGATTTGTCTGTATTGGGTTTATTTGGGTTCAGCTCGAAAGAGTGAATCCTAAACCTAGTCCAACCCATCTTGCTTGTGAGAGAAGATGCATTAAGGTTATGGGTTGTTCTTAATTGCTATGCTTGTTTATGTTCGAGAGAAATCGCTTGAAGCAGAATAGATGTTCGAGAGAAAGCTATTTCATTATAGTCTAGCCTACCCACTGATTTTTTGATGTTTACTAGTAGTTTCAATTAGACATATATCAAAATTTGCCTATAATCGATCACATCCCGAGAATTTCTCTCCTTATTGTTACCTCATTGCTATTTTACTGTTTTGTAGTTGATAATCTGAAAACCCAAAAACCCCCAATTGACAATCGTGTCACCCTTTTTATTTGATATGTCTTTTTCTGATAATATCTATTCCTATAGCTAGTTAGATCACATTTGTAATTTTTAATTGAATTTGAACACGTACTGCTCCCTGTGGGATTCGACCCCAACTCATTTGTTGGGTTTTATACTGCTTAACGATCGTTCGCACCTAGAATTGGATGAGGAGCACAGATATTCTAGCCCATTATGATGTGCTTTCGGCTACCACCGGAGATGAAGTTAGAGCTGATGATGCAGCTGCTGAGTCCAAGGCCGAGACTGATAAGGAGCAGCTTGGTGTTCAAAAAGATACTGTGTTTGAGGGGTTGACTGAGTTAGAGGAGGCTATGGTACATTCTGCTGTTCAGACATCCTTGAGAGATAATTATGTGGCAGGCTCCAGTGGAGCCAAGGCTGATGAGACACCGGGCACTGATGCCCAACTTGAGAGTGTGACCCCGGGCATTGAAGCCCCGACAAATGATGTGACTGAGATGCAGACGTCACTCCAGGCTTAGCCTGGCAGGATTATTTTTACCTCTCTCTCTATTGTTTTATTGACTGTTTTCGTGTTTTAGTTGCATTTGAGGACAACTGCTTCTTTTTGTTGGGTGGGGTGAGTTATTTCCATACATACCTCTTGTGATTTTAACTTGTTTGTGAATATTGGGCTATTTTGTTGATATTTATATGTTTTGATCTTGATCTTGTGGATGTTTCAGCTTGTGGCCCATTGTCTTGACTGAATATGGTTTGGAACCTTAAATTTTAAAAAAAAAATTGCCACCTCTTTTGTGTGTGATTGTTGCTATTTTTGTACAAATTTGAGTGTCGGTTGTGGTCAATACTGATGACTTGAATAGTGCTCCTAATTGAACAAAATGAATGTACGGCTACGATGAGGCAAATGAAGTTACATAGGCAATATGTGAACTGTTATAGCATCTCGTTGTGACTAGCCGGTTATCGAATGAGTCTCTTGTAATGAACATTGCACGCTAGCTAGAAAGTGTGGAGTCTTTTTTGATCTTGGTACCAATACATTGTGTGATGAGATTACTTTGAACATTGCGTGTGATGACACCTAGAATTTACCCCGTTGGTCCGGTAGATTGAGTGATGTAATCACTTGAAATGACCTTAGGCAACAATTTTGAAGAGTGAAAACAATTTGACAACATGCCTCTTTCGTGGCCAACCTTGTGAGATGTGTGAACCTTGCTTGGCACCTTTTGAGCCTTATCCCTTTTCTTGGAAGAAGCTTGAGCAATAGTGACCTCTCTTTATCCATTCACCCATAACTTTCATGAAGTGTGGTTTGTTTGAATAGCACACTTAGGCCAAAAGCCTAAACTGGGGGTGTAGTGAAAAGAGAAGGAAAGTCAAGAAGTTTGAGAAATTGCCCCTTTTGGTGATTGATTTGAAAAAGATGGAACCCCTCCATGTAAATAAAAAGAGAAGAAGAAGAGAGAAAAAGGAATTAAAAGAAGAAAGAAAAGAAAATGAATGAAAAAGTTGGAAAATAAAGTAGTGAAAATTGCAAAAGAAATGGGATATCCTGTGGTTCAAATGAAGTTGAATAATGGGGTCGATTGTGAGCATGTTTGAAATGATTAAGAAAAAGAGGAAAGTAATGTTCAAACCATACTTCATGAACGTAGAAGCCACTAAACCTAGATGACCATACCTTTGCACTCAGCCCCGTTACAAGCCATGAAAAGACCTTTGTGATCTTGAGTGAGCTGAAACGAATGATGATTGGAAAATAAGGGCAAACCTATGGGTGGAGTCATGCATGTGTTCATCTTTGTGAGTGTGAGAGTTGTATGTGATTCCGGGACTTTAAATTGTTGAGAAGTTTTGTGTGAATATCGAATCATCTTTGTTGTGAGGGCATGTGAGTACCTTTGTTGAGCTTGAACTTGCATTTGAAGCAAGTATTGTGAACTTGAGCATCTTTGATAATGGTGAGTCACAATTTGAATCTTTGAGTGCACAGTTGATCATTGTTTAAGTAGTTTGAACCTTGTTGTGTGCATTTATGTTGAGTCTTATGCAGCACTTTTTGTAGACATCCTTATCGAACTGCTGATCTTGAGTTTTACTTGAGGATAAGCAAAAGTTTAAGTTGGGGTTGTTGATGAGTCCGAGATTTGGACTCATTTAGGGCTTTGTTTTGGTAGTTTTAGTGTCCTCAAATGCCTAATTTGTGCTATAAACTGACGTTAAAACCTTGATTTTTAGGTATGTGGACTAAGGAATAAATTAAGGACACTAATAGGCAAAAAGGAACAAAGCAAGTTGAAGAAGTGGAGAAAAGCAATCTTGATGATCGCCAAAACCACTCAGCGAATCGCCGAGTGGCTCTTCAGTCCGCCTAAAGTTCAAGTGTGCCAGCCCTGAGGGAAGAAACCAAGTCGGTGACAGAAAAGGGGCACTCAGTGAATCGTCGATCAGTTCCGCGATGACAGAATGGATCGCCCAAAGTTACAGGACTTGAGAATGCTGAGAACCAATGCATAACGGCGATAGAAGAGAGCAAATGGCGTGTCGCCGAACCACTCGGTGACCCCGACTTACCTCGTCGAATGGTCTTTTATGGCTAATTTTTGGGAAACTATAAATTAAATTTTAAATGTAATTTTGTGGAGTTCTCCAAGTTCTCTCCGAGATATTATAATTACCAATCTAGAGTTAGAGTTTTCTCTTGATTTTTGAGTTAGAATTGTATAATTTTGGAGGATTTGGAAAGTGGGTCATTGAATTTCATTCTTAGAAATCATTGTAAAGGCTTGGGGACTCTTACCCAGATCATGGAAAATGTATTTGGTAATTGTTTTTCTATTTTTATGATGTGTAGCTAAAACATCAATTCTTGAGGTGTAATCATGTGTTTATTTTTCTAATTATCATACGGGTATTGTTGTTTGACGATGAAATTGTTGTTTTAATGTGGGTTTAATCATTAGTTGAGTTTTAATTTATGAATTGTAGTTGAAAATGCAATCTAATTTTGAGTTCTTAGCTAGCTTGAGAAAGAGGTTTTGGGACCAAAGCTTTTGATTAATGATTTTTAGGTATTGGGTTAATATGGCTTCAGCTCGAGAGAATGAATCTCAAATCCAATCCTACCCATCTAGCTCGAGAGAGTGGATGTATTAAGGTTGTGGGCTGGTTATCTTGTTAAGCTTGTTGATGTTCGAAAGAAATCACATGAATCATAATAGTTGTTCGAGAGAAAACTATTGCACTTAAAGTCCATCCTACCCACAGTGTTTCAGCAAGTCATCGTTAGATTTCAGTTACCCATATAGCATAAATAGCCTATAACCGATCACATCCCAAGAACTCCTCTCCATACTGTTATTTTTCCCTGTTTTCATTGTTGTTTTAGCTGTTCACTGCAAATCCAAAACCCCCATCTGACATTAGTTGTCACTCTTTTTGATTTAATTGTATGTTTTCGATAATATTTATTCCTATAACCGTTTAGAACACATTTGTACTTCTTAACTGAATTTAGACATGTACCACTCCATGTGGGTTCGACCCCAACTCTTCGTTGGGTTTTATACTGCTTAGCGATCGTTTGCACCTAGAATTGGATGAGGTGTGCTTGAAACGTTAATCACTTCCCTCAACTCTAGGGGAAAGAACCTATCAAGAAATGCCGATTTCAACACTTCCCACTCTATGGGACCCGCTCCTACCAGCCTCCCCTCCTTCAATTGATTATACCACGCTTGAGCAACACCTTTGAATTGGTAAGCGGCCAACTCCGCCTTTTCTACCGAAGTCACCCCCATAATAGCAAGTACCTTATAGACCTCATCGATAAACTCTTGAGGATCTTCCTCAACTTTGGAGCCATAAAATTCCGGAGGATTCATCCTTGCAAAGTCCCTCACTCTTAAAGCCGCCGAATTCACATTAGAGTTCACGGGAGCTACAACCTCTCTATTAGCTTGAGCCGTCTTGGGTTGGGCCAACACTTGAAAAGCCGCCCTAAACTCCACATGTGTCACTAGCTCGGCCAAAGGATCAACCGGAGCTTGAAGAGGAGCTCCTTGATTCTCATTGCCTTCCTCACTCCTTCTAGCTAAAATCCTTCGAGTAGTCATATCCTGTAGACTATCGGGTAAGGATTGGGAGAAAGACCTTATAGAGTTAAACTCTATCGCACAACTTAAGAGTAATGAAAGAAGTGGAATTTCCTAAATATCTTGTAGCTTCTCATTTATAAAGGTGGCGGGCTTCACACTCATGAACAAGACTCTACTAGACGTGGCTTATGAGACATCATCCTAGAACTATTCTAAACCTTGTGCTCTGATTACCAAGTTTGTCACGACCCAGGGGTACTCCCTAGATGTAACATGGCGTATAGAATCCCGAAACACTCCATACAAGCCACTTAGTCATCATAACATAAGAAAATAGAAAAATAAGAGTAAAACACATTTAAAGTCTCAAAAAGTTTTTCATAAAAGAAAGCAGAAGTTTAGACACTTTGTCTCATCATAGCCATCTAGTATAATATTGAATGAAATAGGGCCTAGCCCATACAACATGTCCAAAAGGGAAAGTACATGAAAGAAACAAAACATAGGAAAATCCGTCCTCGAACCATGAGGACTCACCAAGCTCGGGAAACAATCAAAATCCAAGCTCTAGCCAAAAGAATGATCACCTCGAGTGCCGGACCCTACACTTGGGAAAAATGTGGGCAAAAGTAGGCGTTAGTACAAAAATGCACTAAGTATGATAGTCACGCATAAAAACACTTGAAACATGCAAAAAGAGACATTTCATTTGAAAGCATGCAATTTACCAAGTTAAACATGATATAAGGGGTTGGAAATCATAAGTCATAAAACATAGCCAACATAGTCATCATCATCTTTAAAACCATTGAACTCATATACAAAGCTTCGTGAGTAACCATAGTTCATTATTCAAGTTCTTGTTGTGGGAATAATCCTTAACCGACATGAGATCATGTGAGCTATAACATGACCACCCGGTGTTACCCACACCAAAAAGGGGTGTCCTACTTACCTAAGGTAGAACGATGGTTTATTAGCTTCGGTGGATCCACTAGCTAAATATCCTATGGGGGTACGTAGTTTATGGATAAGGAGATTGTTACTAGAAATCCGGACTCAACTTGTGTAAAAGGTTTCCATCTCATGAGACATACTTGGGAAACCCAAACTCAACTTGCATAAAAGGATTCAATCTCATATTCAATATCCACTCGGTGCTAAGCATTAATCCCACGGAGTACTTATTAAGACTTGACTTAACTCATGTTTCATGGAAGGATGTCTTTAACAATCAATCCAACTTAGTTCATTAGGATAGCTCTATACCATGGGTGAGAAAACCTTTCACCTTCCATGTCTACATGTAAGTATTAGATTCATTTAGGTGAGAAAACCTTTCAACCTAGAATCTTCATTATGTGAGAAAACCTTTCACATCATGTTCATTATGTGTTCATGAGGATAGCCTTTCAATCAACACAACAACAATATAATAATCATTGACACTTCACTCTCAAAGTGTTCTTAAAGCATTTACATAGATTTCATAAAACATGCATAATCTCATACTTTTCCCTTTCAAGGTTCAAAGTTTACTTTCAACCATCACATCTAGAATTCAAGCATTAGACATGGATTTTATTATAATTCATGTGATTATATCACTTCATGCATACATTCATAACATTCCTCGTTCATCAACAAAGACCCACATCATAAGATCACAATTGAGAAATATGGGAATTTCATGGGTTCTTGGGGATACATCATAAAAACGATAGGAAATAATCAATTCATGCTTAATATGAAATAATTCAACCATTAGAATCAAGTTTGAAAGGAACCCATGACTTTTGAATCAAACCCTAACAATTGGGGATTTCTATCTTTTTGAAATTGGAGATTTTGAGAGGACTCCATGGATGAAAACTACCATACCTTACTATCAAAGCCTAAAGAAATTGATGTACAAAAGCTAGCTCTTGAAACCCTAGCTTGAATCTCCTTCTTCTTCTTCTTCTTCTTCTTCTTCTTCTCTAAGTTTTCTAGAGAGAGAATTTTTGGAGAGGATGAACTTTGGGATTTTTTTGGGTTTTGGAAAATATGACATAATTGGGTGAGTGTTTGAGTTAAAATGACTTATATAGTTGTCCTAGACTTAGGAAAAACGTCCTCACTTAAGTTACATTAAAACCGGAATTGACCAATTAAACCTCAACTTAAAGTGACCTGCCCAGGGATCACGTGAGGTCCCACGAGCCGTGGTCTTGACCACGAACCATGGTCCCCTCCGTGGACCTTCAGGCAGTGGCTAGGAAGCCTTCCCCAACAACCCCTAGATGCTAAGGCATCTCCACGAACCTTCCCACGGGCCGTGGTCCTTACCACGAGCCTTGGTGGTGGGCATGGTAGGTGGGGCAGTGCCTAGGGGAGAGTGGAATGCCCTAATCTTCTCCCTTGGCCCTTGCCCAATCACATGGCTCTAATCCTCACGTTTAGCTCTAGTTTATCCTATTAGTTTCCGGGGTGTTACAAGAGAACTTTGTGGAGGAACTGCAGAGATGTTTGAAGTTATGTGTGTCGTTGATGTTGAGCGTGTGGAGTTAGCTACATACCAACTCAAGGGTGTTTCTAGGATTTGGTATGACCAATGGCAAAAGAGCAGGGCGGAAGGGGTACCACTTGTGAGATGAACGGTATTTGAAAGTACCTTCCTAGGGAACTTCTTTCCTCGTGAGCTAAGGGAAGCAAAGGTGAGGGAATTTTTGAACTTGAAATAGGAGTCCATGAGTGTGCATGAGTACAGTCTCAAATTCACTCAACTATCCCATTATGCTCCGAAGATGGTGGCAGATATGAGAAGCAGGATGAGTCTGTTTGTATCAGGGTTGTCTTGCTTGTCAATTAAGGAGGGTAAGGCAGCTATGTTGATAGGAGACATGGACATATCAAGGCTTATGATCTATGTGCAGTAGGTTGAAGAAGATAAGTTGAAAGATAGGGAAGATTTCTAGAGTAAGAGAGCCAAGACAAAAAGTCATGAGTACGGATAGCAGAAGACCGGAAATGTGAACCGGTCATCTTTTCAACAAAGGCCAACTGCACCTGCACCATCATCAGCTAGTGCACCTACACCAAAGAACAGAAGTGAGTTCAGGAACCAAAATTCCAAAGCTAGACCTACTCAGTCTCAGGGTAGTGTGGCACAAGGGGCTAATTCGACTCCTACATGTGCTAAGTGTGATAGAAACCACCCAGGAGCGTGCTGTGATGGCTCCAATGGCTGCTTCAAGTGTGGTGAGACATGGCACTTTATGAAAGAATGACCTAAGAACAGGCAGGGTAATGGTAATGGGGGCAATAGAGCCCAATTTTCTTCAGCGGCTAGACTAGATAGAGCTGCTCCAAGAGGAGCTACTTCAGAGATAGGCGTAGGAGCAAACCATCTGTATGCTATCACCAGTCGTCAAGAGTAGGAGAATTCACTGTATGTTATCACGGGTATGATCAAAGTCTTTTCTTTTGATGTATATGCATTACTTGATCCAGATGCGAGTCTATCTTTAGCGACTCCGTATATAATTATGAAATTTGTTATTATTCCCGAACGACTTCTTGAGCCCCTTCAGTTTTTCCACACCTATTGGTGATTCTATTATAACCGAGAGATTTTATTATGATTCTGTCATCTCTATCAATCACAAGGACACCATGGCTGACTTAGTCAAGCTAGACATGGTGGACTTTGATGTTATTCTATGTATGGACTGGCTTCATGCCTGTTATGCCTCAGTTAATTGTAGAACTCGAGTATTCAAGTTTCAGTTTCCTAATGAGCCTACTTTACAGTGGAAGAGTAGTTCGGTAGTGCCTAAGGGTCATTTCATTTCATACCTTAAGGCCAGAAAATTAGTCTCTAAAGGGTGCATCTATCACTTAGTGCGAGTTAATAACGCTAGTGTTGAGAACCCGCCTATTCAGTCAGTTCCAGTTGTGAGTGAGTTTCCAGAGGTCTTTCCAGATGATCTTCTCGAAGTCCCTCCTGAGAGAGAAATAGATTTCGGCATAGACATTTTTTTCGATACTCGACCTATCTCTATTGCGCCATATAGAATGGCTCCAGCTGAGTTAAAAGAGTTAAACGAGCAGTTGAAAGATCTTCTTGATAAAGGTTTCATTCGACCTAGTGTCTCACCTTGGGGCGCTCCGGTTTTGTTTGTGACAAAGAAAGATTGTTCCCTTAGGATGTGTATTGATTACCTACAGTTGAACAAGGTCACTGTAAAGAATAAGTATTCTCTTCTGAGAATTGATGATCTTTTTTATCAGCTCCAGGGTGACACTTGTTTTTCTAAGATAGACCTCAGATCTGGCTATCTGTAACACCCGGAAAACTAGTAAGCTAAACTAGAACTTTAAGTGAGAGTTCTAGAATTTAATGTCAAGGTTAGAGTCATATATTCGACTTCCCGTACTTAGAATGAAGGTTTTAGGGCTAGGGCATCAAGGTACGCCCCCCAAAGACCAACAAGGGGTCCTTGAGGGGGACCCAAAATAGTCCCTAAAGACTGCCCAAAAAGGGGCCACCTACGGATAGGACTCACACCCCGTAGATGGACCCACGCCACGTGGGAAGGGGTCATGGGTCAAGAACCCTAAAATATACCCCTAGACCTCCACCCACGAAGGACCGTTATGGTCCGTAGACCCACTCACGGTCCGTGGGTCGGGGTCTCGTGGGAGAGGCAGATTTGGAGTTAAGTTGTTTTAAGTTGGGGACTTAGGGGTTAATTAATTATTAGTTAGGGGTTAAAAGGTGTCGTCTTATTAGTAATTAGACCACCTATATAAACCTAATATACCCCTATATACATTGATCCTAGACATTATTTTCAACTCACCAAAGAACCCAATTCCCTCCAACAAATTCTCTCTATAGAAAGTGAAGAAGAAGAAGAAGAGAAGAAAGCTAGGTCAAATTCCTCCATTGTTGCAAGCTTTAGTGAGGGCTTTATATCCAAGGTATGTTAGCTTATTCATCTACGGATTCTTCCATCCATAGAGCCCCCTAGAATTCCACCAATTGTAAAGATAAACCCCCAATTCTGGCTAGGGTTCCTTCCTATATTGTGGGAAGTGTTGAGTATGATTCTAATTTAGTGGATAGTAATTGTTTATGATTTATTTAGCATTGAATTAAGATATTATGATGATATTATGTGTTTTCCATGGTTAACCCTAATCTAATTGATGAAATTGAAGAATGTGGGTTTGTGCCTCGTGAAGTGAAATTGAAGACTTAGAGTTGATCTTCTAGAATTGATGTTACGTATAGTAATTGTTCAAGAATAGAAGCATGTAAACATGAATTGAATTACAATAATGTATATATGATGGATCATGACTGGTAAAGCTTGAGATTGAACCTTTATGATGCATTATGACTAGAATTTCTTAAAGATAAAGCTTATGACTAGAATGTCTTGTAATCTAGATATGCCTGATGATTGTATGAAGTAATGCTTTGAGAGTAAGGCTTGTAGTCATGAAGGTTGATCACTAGGGTTTTGAGAGTAAAGCCAATGTGATGAATTATGTATGTCAAGACTTTGAGAGTAAAGTCTATATGAGAATAGAAGTCTAATAGGTATAATTGTGGTGAAAGACTTATACTCACCTAACCTACCTAATGAATGGTTGAATATATGAAGTGATAGAATCACTTGAGTTATGATGATATCCATGTCTAATTTAGAATTCTAGATATGATATTATGCATGAATATGATATGATATGAAAGGTTTTCTCACATAGAATGATTCTAGGTTGAAAGGATATTCTCCCTTAAAATGAATCTAAGTCCAAGGGGCTATGAAATGTGATGAGGTTGTGGTGAGTCACCGAAAGACCTTTACATGATAGGATTGTGATGTGAGTTCCCTTAATCCTAATTAGTTAAATATGAGGTGATTACCCATGTCATGATATGGGGAGTGTGAGGTGATTACCCTTTGTATGTATGTATGTATAACTCCCAAGGCAAGCGGTGATTACCCATTAGCCTTTATGTTGATCATGGAGGTGATTACCTATGATCCTTATGTGGTGATGTGGAGGCGAATACCTACATTACACCTTAAAATGAACATGGAGGCGAATACCTATGATTCATTGATCTGTATGACTAGGTGTGATTCCCATTGTCTTTATGATTTATTGATATGTATGACTAGAGGTAATTACCCTTGTCTTTATGATTTCATGATATGTATGAATAGAGGTGATTCCCCTTGTCTTTATGATTCCATGATATGTATGACTAGAGGTGATTCCCCTTGTCTTTATGATTCCATGATATGTATGACTTGAGGTGATTACCCTTGTCCCTTATGATGAGCTTAACATGTATGACTTGAGGTGATTCCCCTTGTTCCTTGTGATGAGCTTAATATGAGAATAAGAGATGATACATATGAATGAAGAGCCTAAAGTGTCTAGCTTAGCATGGGTAGGATTATGGGATCTTATTCAGGCATTGCACAAGCTTGCCTTGAGGTGACTCATGAAGTGTTTCTCTCATATGATGTATGTTTAGCTTGGGTTGTTGCTATAGTTGCCCTTCTTGCTATGTTGAATAAAGGTGATAGATTCTCTTGTCTATGATTTATAAGCATAAACATAAGACCATGAGATGGTAAGTATGATTATGATGGTCAAAGGGGATACTTAGCATGAATGGGATTATGGGGTCTTATTCATGCATTGAACAAGTGTACTTGGAGGTTACTTATGAAGAGGTTCTTTTATGATATGAAGGTCTAAGTATTGACTATGTATATGGACCATGCCTTATGATGACAAATGCTTTGATTATGTATATGTTGGAGATTATGCTATGATTATGTTATTTTCTCTTATGTTCATGACTTATGTCTTATGTTGGCTAACCCTTGTGTTATGCTCTTATGATGTCATGCTAGCTAACATATTTAGTACTTTTGTACTGACGCAAACTCTTGCCTACATTCTTATCAAATATAGGGTTTGGCGACATTGAGTTCCATTCTTGAGGATAGGTTTCTAGAAGTGCAAGGAGTTGAAGATTTGGTGAGTCCTCATAGTATCGAGGATAAATCCACCATTATCTTTATGTCTTTCTTTTATGTTTTAGATCATTGTATGGGTTGCGTCCCAAAGTTTAATCAAGTTAAGTTTAGATGGTTTGAGAAAAATTGTTATAGACTTCTTCTTGCGTTTTATAAAGACTTCGATTGTAAAGAAAAGTTTTAAATTTCCCGTATCTTTTATATTATCTTATGTTATGATATGCTAAGGGCATGTATGAGACCCCTTCGGTGTCAAGTCCGCCATGTTACATCTAGGGTGTACCCCTGGGTCGTGACAAACTTGGTATCAGAGCATAAGGTTTAGAATGGTTCAAGAATTGTCTCAAACCACGTCTAGTAGAGTATTGTTCATAAATGTGAAGCGCGCCACATTTATGAATAGGAGGCTATTGGATGTTTAGGAAACTTCACTTCTTCATTTTCTAAGTCGTGCCATAGAGTTTGACTCTATTAGGTCTTTCTCATAATCCGTGCCCTATGGTTTTCAGGGTATGGCTAATACAAGGGTAAATGCTAGGAGAAATGAGGAAGAAAATATGGATCATGAGGTTCCACTCCAAGCTCCTCCTCAAACTCTAATTGATCCTTCGGATATGTCGAATGCGGAGATTAGATCGGCTTTCCAAATGTTGGCTCAAATAATAACGGCGCAAGCCAATAGGGAAGTGGTTGCTCCGCTTAATCCTAATGCGAATTCCACGGCTTTAAGAGTGAGGGAATTTATAAAGATGAAACCCCCGGAGTTTTATGGCTCCAAAGTGAAGAGGACCCTAAGGAGTTTATAGATGAGGTTTATAAGGTGCTTGATATCATGGGGGTGCCTTCGGTAGAGAAAGCGGAGCTAGCCGCTTACCAATTGAAAGATGTTGCTCAGATATGGTATGGTCAATGGAAGGAGAATAGACCGGTAGGAGCGGGTCCCATAGAGTGGGAGATATTTAAGAAGGCATTCCTTGATAGGTTCTTTCCCCTAGATTTGAGGCAGGCTAAGATGCAAGAATTTATTAACCTTAAGCAAGGTAATATGAATGTTCAAGAGTATTCTCTAAAGTTTACTCAACTCTCCAAGTATACCCCAACTTTAGTGGAGGATTCAAGGGCTAGGATGAATAAGTTCATGATTGGAGTGTCCGACTTGGTAGAAAAAAAATGTTGTACGGCAATGCTTGTTGGTGATATGGATATCTCACATCTTATGGTTTTCGCCCAACAAATTGAGGAGTCAAAACTCAAGAAAGAGAGCTCTAGGGAGAAAAAGAGGTATAGAATGGAGGATGATAAGTCCTTTGATGATGAGTCTGATGGATAAGGTCGCCCTAGGTTTAGACAAAGGTTCCCCGGGTAATAGCCCTCAAGTAATCCCAAGTTCAACCCAAAGAGGGTGTCTAACCCTAAGTCTCAAGATGATAGTAGTGAAATTGTATTGCCGGGGTGTAGTAAGTGTGATAGAAGGCATGAGGGTGAATGCTTAGCGGGTTCTAATGTTTGTTTTGGTTGTGGTGAGTTGGGCCATAAGATAAGGCATTGCCCTAAGGTTGCTAGAAATGAAGAGGATACTCGTCGTAGGTCCCAACCCTACCCTTCCTCCGGTTCAATTGGTTTGGGTGGGAGTGCTCCAAAGAAGAATAGGTCTTAAGCTCTCCAAGCTAGAGGTGGACAAGAGTGACATCCTTATGTTGTTACCGGTATGTGCTTTATGCTTTATTAGATTCCGACTTTCTTGTCTTGTGTGATTTGATATGATAGACTTTGATGGTGTCTTTAGTATGAATGAGCTTCATTGTTGCTTTTACGTTATAGATGATGTTTAGAAGAGTTGAATAGGCTTACTCCCAAGGGGGAGATAGTGTGCCTAAAATAGCAAGGTTATTGTGTGTTTATGTGTTGCCGTGATTTCCTCATATGATGCATGTTCATGAAAGCTTGTGATTTAAAATAAAATGAGTTTACATGATTTATTTCCTCATGTTGTAGTGCATTTAGTATGAGTTGCCTATTTGACTTCATGAGATGAATATATGAGCATGCTTTAGTTTGGAGTTGAGAGAGTCCTCCTTAAATGTAATGCTTTTTGAGAGTAAATTGCATATAGGCTCCATGAGTGTATGATGAGCATGTTATTACTAGGAGATGGTAGTTCCTCCTTGAACATGACTAGTTATGAGAATTTCATGCATTTTGGGTTGTTAGGTGTAGTTCCTACTCCCTTGTGTTGCATTGAATATGTTTAGCTTGGAGTTGAAATTTTCCTCCTTTGTTTGTGTGCATTTAAATGTGTTGCATGCATGATGGGCAGCTAGTCTAGAGTTGTTTCCTTTAAGAAGTGTTTAGAACCGTAATTCGTGGACGAATGTTCCCAAGGGGGAGATATTGTAACACTCGGAAAACTAGTAAGCTAAACTAGAGCTTTACGTGAGAGTTCTAGAGTTTGATGTGAGGGTTAGAGTCGTAGATTCGACTTCCCGAACTTAGAATGAAATTTTTAGGGCTAGGGCATCAAGGTACGACCCCCCAAGGACTAACCAAGGGTCCTTGAGGGGGACCCAAAATAGTCCCTAAAAACTGCCCAAAAAGGGGCCACCTACGGTTGGGACTCACGCCCCGTAGGTGCACCCACGCCCCTTGGGAAGGGGTCATGGGTCAAGACCCCTAAAATAGACCCCCCAAACCACCACCCACGAAGGACCAGTACGATCCGTAGGTCGGGGTCTCGTGGGTGAGGCAGATTTGGAGTTAAGTTGTTTTAATTTGGGGACTTAGGGGTTAATTCATTATTAGTTAGGGGTTAAGTGGTGTCATTTTATTATTAATTAGAACACCTATATAAACCTAATAGACCCCTAAATACATTGATCCTAGACATTATTTTCAATTCACCAAAGAACCCAATTCCCTCCAATAAATTCTCTCTCTAGAAAGTGAAGAAGAAGAAGAAGGCTAGGTCAAATTCCTCCATTGTTGCAAGCTTTAGTGAGGGCTTTATATCCAAGGTATGTTAGCTTATTCATCTATGGATTCTTCCATCCATAGATCCCCCTAGAATTCCCCCAATTCTAGCTAGGGTTCCTTCCTATATTGTGGGTAGTGTTGAGTATGATTCCAATTGAGTGGATAGTACTTGTTTATGATTGATTTAGCATTGAATTAAGATATTATGATGATATTATGTGTTTCCATGGTTAACTCTAGTCTAATTGATGAAATTGAAGAATGTGGGTTTATGCCTTGTGAAGTGAAATTGAAGACTTAGAGTTGATCTTCTAGAATTGATGTTATGTATAGTAATTGTTTAAGAATAGAAGCATGTAAACATTAATTGAATTAGAATAATGTATATATGATGGATCATGACTAGTAAAGCTTGAGATTGAACCTTTATGATGCAGTATGACTAGAATTGCTGAAAGATGAAGCTTATGACTAGAATGTCTTGTAATCTAGATATGCATGATGATTGTATGAAGTAAAGCTTTGAGAGTAAGGCTTGTAGTCATGAAGTTTGATCACTAGGGTTTTGAGAGTAAAGCCAATGTGATGAATTATGTATGTTAAGGCTTTGAGAGTAAAGTCTATATGAGAATAGAAGTCTAATAGGTAGAATTATGGTGAAAGGTTTATACTCACCTAGCTACCTAATGAATGGTTGAATATATGAAGTGATAGAATCACTTGAGTTATGACGATATCCATGTCTAATGTAGAATTCTAGATATGATATTATGCATGAATAGAAGTCTTTATTTATTTATTTTAAATCGTGCAAATTAGAATATGAAAAATAAAAAAAAGCATGTCAATAGTAATACAAGGGAAAGAACAACGAACTATTTCCTAATCAAATAAAACATAAATCTATAAACTCGTAATAATAAAATTGAAAAGCAATCAATATTAATGTTTCAACAAACAACTCGATACAAAATTTTATCGTCATTTCTTATTTGTTTTAATTATCAAAGAAAAATTATACAAATAATAAATAATTAATATTTAAATCTTGAGGAAGTACAAAACTCATTAAAGGTGTAATTATTTAGAGAGGATAAAATTTTAAAAATTATGACAAAAAAGCAAAAAATAAAAGAAAAGAAAAGGAGAAAAAGAATATGTAGGAGTCTTAGTATTCTTCCCTATTGTCTATTTTTATATCATATCAAAATTATTTATAATTTTTTTTTGTCATCACACAAATAAAAGAAGTTTATCTTTACAATTCAATATATTTCACTAAAATAGAGAACTTCAATTCATTTTAGTGTGGATCTTAGTATGTTTCGTTATGGTCATTTTATTTCATTACTAAAAAGTTAGAAAATATATAAATATATTTCATTATTTCAGTACAAACTTTAAAAATCTTGTGTTTTAATAAATAATATATACTTTCTCCATTTCAAAATAAGTGAATTTTTTAGCCCTTTTTCATAGTTCAAAATAAGGGAATTGTTCAAAGTTCAAGAGAGTTGTTGGAAAATTCTTTCATTTTTGCCCCTCATTTACATTTTATAGGTGATAATTTCAAGAGAGTTAATTGTTCATATTTATAATTTTCCTTAGAATTATTTATATTTTTAAGAATAATTTGAGAATAACTAAAAGAGCAAAAGTGGAAAGTGGTGTTTAATTTAAGCATTTTTAGTGTTATAAAAGAGTCATATTTACTGTTATAATATTAGTAATTTATGTATAATAATTATAGGAACTAAAAAGGATAGAATTTAAATAATTATAAAAGAAATGACTTTTTAAATACGGAATATGTACATAGCTTCATCAGAAAAAATAATCATTCATTTTCAAAGTTATTTAGAGCGCCATTTATGTAATAGATAAATGACTTTAATTTTGAGTAATTTTAATATAGCATGTAAATGAAAGAAAAATTGGAAGAAGTCTTAAAAAAGAGGGAAAGAATTAGGTAAAAGAGAATTGAGGAGACGTGTTATTTAAGTAAAGAATATAAATAGATAGAGATTTTCGTAAGTCATGAGATGGATCAATCAGCTAATAAAAGATCAACGCAATACAGTAGTATATCCCTATTTTTTAATTTAAAAAAAGTTAAAGTAGGTCTTATTACCAAAAGCTTACAACCACAAACAGAGAAAAAACATATGCATCCGTGAAAATATTTTACATGTGAGCCTTGAATAACTGATGTGCAAATGATGGACTAAAATTTAAAGTCATTATATTTTGGAAAAATGAAATGTAGAGGTAATGAACTATACTCGTAGAAAATCATAGAAAGTAGTTGAGGAAATATGTTATTTAAGAAACTGTGAAGAGATGGAGGTTTTTGTAATTTATGAGATGTAATTAGATTTAAGAAATATTATTAAAAAAAATTAATTATCAGACAAATTAATTAATGAAGAGAGTATACTCATTTTTTCAGTTTCATAATCCACTTAAACAAATATTAATTTTCTCTATGTATACTTATTTTTCTACTTTTAGTATTTCATAACTTAAGAAAATATGTTCATTGTAATTGGATTGTAACACCTCGGCCTTAGAAAAGGCTAAATTTAGAAAGAACTAATTTGGAAAGAGCCAAATTGAGAATTTGGCAAGTTATGCCTAAATTGTGAGTTTTGGGTCGATTTTGAACGACCATAACTTTCAGTAAAGGATCAGTTAGGTGGCCCATAAGATATGAAATGAAAGTTCTTTGAATTCTATTTCGAGCGCCACCAAGTTTGCTAAGTTTTGAGTTCGGATAAGGAAGATATGTCAGTTTGAAGTCAGCCTGTCTAGTTAAGGAAATTTACCCAAATTAGTGAGGGGTATTTTGGTCTTTTCCTTACCCCATCATCTTAAAACGTTTTAGTATTATTTTAGGGGTCTAGGCTGAATTGGTTCAGTTTTCACAATCCTAAATACGCTTAGGGTTTTAGAAAAGAGTTCAAGAATAGAAAAGAGGAGAAAAGGAAGAACGATCAAGATTTCTTGCGAATCGAGGAATTATTTCACCAAATCAAGGTATGTAAGTTTTCATAGTGTTGGGTTCATTCACCGACACGCCAATCATGATTTACATATTTGAATTTCATCCATAAGATTTGGAATGTTGAGTTCTTGATGAATTCTTGATGAATGTTCTTGAAGTGTCGCTTTTGTTCTTGAAATTCTGATGTTTGGTTGAGTTTTTGAGGCGAGTGATGAGTCCGAGATTCGGACTCATTTAGGGCTTTGCTTTGGTAGATTTAGTGTCCTCAAATGCCTAATCTATGCTATAAACTGATGTTAATGCCTTGATTTTCAAGTATATGGATTGAGGAGCAAAGCAAGGACACTAACAGGCAAAAAGGAACAAAACAAGCGGAAGAAATGAAGAAGGGCGAGCCTGAAGATCGTCAAGAGTACTTGGCGTGTCGCCGAGTGGCTAATCTCACCGCCTAAAGTTCCAGTGTGCCAAGCCCTGCAGGAAGAAACCAAGTCGGTGACGAAAAAGAGCAGTCGGTGAGTCGCCGAGCAGTTCCACGATGCAAAGAGAGATCGCCCAAATTTACAGGACTTGAGGATGCTGAGTGCCAAGACAAAAAGGTGATGGAAGATATCAATGGGAGGCTCGCCGAGTGGTTCGGTGAGCCAAACTTACTCCGCCAAACGGCCCTTCGTGGCTTATTTTCGGCGACTATAAATTAGTTTTAAACAGTGAATTTAGTATCAAATTTTATAGACTTTGAGAATCCAATTTAGTCTAGAACAGTTTTCTCTTGAGTTTCTTAGTAGACTTGAAGGTTTTGAGACTCAATTTGGAGATTTTGCATGCGGATTTCAAATTTTCTTCGAATTGGAGCATTGTAAAGCTTAAATTCCCCTTACCCAGTTGATGGCTAATCGATTTGGTAACGGTTTTTATCTTTTTATGATGTTCGGCTAAAACCCCAATTCTTGGGGTGTGATCATGTGATTATGGGTTGAATTAGTGTATGGATATTGTTAATTACTAGTTTAAATGCTATATTGAAGTGGGTTTAATCATTAATTGTGGTTTAATTTATGAATTGTAGTTGCCAATGCAGTTTTATTTTAGTGTTCTTAGCTTGCTCGAGAGAGAGGTTTTAGATCTAAGATTATTGATTAATGATTTGTATGTATTGGGTTGATTTGGTTTCAGCTCGAGAGAGTGAATCCTAAACCCAGTCCTACCCATCTTTGCTCGAGAGAGAAGATGCATTAAGGTTACGGGATGTTCTTAATTGTTATGCTTGTTGATGTTCGAGAGAAATCACTTGAAGCAGAATAGTTGTTCGAGAGAAAGCTATTTCAATTATAGTCTAGCTTATCCACTGATATTTAGCTAATTTCTAGTAGTTTCAATTACCCATATATCGAATTTGCCTATAATCGATCACATCCCAAGAATTTTCCTCCTTATTGTTATCTCTTTACTATTTGACCGCGTTGTAGTTGATAATTGCAAACCAAAACCCCCATTTGACATTCGTGTCACCCCTTTAATATGTTTTATGTCTTTTTTGATAATTTCTATTCCTATGGCTGATTAGACCACATTCGTACTTCTTGATTAAATTTGAACATGTACCGCTCCCTGTGGGATTCGACCCCAACTCATTTGTTGGGTTTTATACTGCTTAACGATCGTTTACACCTAGAATTGGATGAGGTGTGCTTGAAACGTTAATCAAAATGGTGCCGCTGCCTGGGAGTGGTGTTGTTTAAAATTCTTTTATCGAAGTTGAATTGTGATTTTTTTGGCTGTAGTTGAATCAACTTATTTTGGTTTTTGGTTTTGTGTTGTTTGTGTTGAACAGAGGAGGAGATGAGTGTCAACGAAAGTAATGGTATCCAAATGGGCCACCAATACGACATTGGGAACCTCAATGATGTCAATGACCCAAACCAAGTGGGTGGTGTTGGTGCCATTCGTTTACCTCTGGCTGAAGAAAACGTTGTTTTTCACATAACAAGCACAATGCTTCAGCTCCTCCGATTGAAAGGACTATTTGGGGGGCTGGCTCATTAGGATCCCAATGAGCATATAAGGAACTTCGTGGATGTTTGTGGGCCGTTCTTATTTAAGAACATATCGCAAGAATCGGTCCGTCTCAGGTTGTTCCCGTTCTCTTTGATAGGTGAAGCGACTAAATGGTCGGCTGAATTACCAAGGGACTCTATCACCTCTGGGATGAGCTGACCACTACATTTCTAGTGAGATTCTTTCCCCAATCGAAGATGATGACTCTAAGGGATGGTATTCAAGGGTTCAAACTCTTGGAAGGTGAGCCAATCCATGAGACATGGCTGAGATTTAAGAAGCTGGTGCTTCAGTTCCCAACTCATGGACTTCCAGATAATGTGCTGCTGCAATATTTCTATAGAAGCCTTGATTCGATAAACAAAGGGGTGGCTGACCAACTTTCTCCTGGGGGTATAATTCAACAACCCTATGCAATAGCTTGCCAACTCCTTGATTGCATGACCAAGATCAACAGGGCATGGTACACTCGAGAAGACCAAGTCTTTCCTCTCACTTATAAATTTTCAAAAGAACAGATCGAAAAATATCAAGAGAGAGACCAGAACATGGCTAAAATGATGACACAGCTGGATATCTTGGTAAGAACATTATGGGTGCTGGTTCAAAGAGTGTTAATGTTGTGGGTGTTGGTGGAGTGAACCCCGATGATGCAAGGTTTGAAGCGTTGTACAATGAGGAAGTGAACTTCCTAGCCAACCAAGGAGGAGGTTATCGTGCTAACTACCCAAGGCCGGGTTAAAACCAAGGATAGAATAGAGACGAGGGCTGGATAGACAGTGACAGAGAATGGCGTGATCGTAACGCCACTTGGAAGGATAGAGAGGGGGAGAAGGATAGGTATGTTCCTCCCCATGAGCGTCAAAAGCCCAAAGATTCTAAGGGTGGTCGGACTGAAGATATGCTCTCACGCATTCTCACCAAAGTTGAAGGGTCCGACAAAGTGTTGAAAGAGATGAATGAGGATATTTCGACTCTCAACCAGACGGTGACCTCTCACTCTGTCTCTATTAAGCAGCTGGAGACCCAAATGGGTCAAATTTCTTAGCATTTGAATCCAAGACAACAAGGGGGTTGCCTAGTGATACAATGGCAAACCCCAAAAATGAAGCTTAATTTGGTATCCTCGTCGTGCCACGACATTAACTAAGGCGTTTCTTGGGAGGCAACCCAAGTTTTTAATGCTTTAAGTTTGATTTTGAATAATAGGTGTTGATTGTGCAGGTTGATAAGTGGAGTGTGTTTGAGAATGTGCAGTTTGGCGAGCCAAAAAGTCCAGTCGGTGACCTGCCGAAGAGTTTGGCGATCCCGACTTGGACCGTCGTTGGAACCACAAAATAAGAGGAGGAGGTCTGTAAAACTCGGCGACCCAATTAATTAATCGGTGACTCACCGAATAGGTCGGTGAGCCCGATTTTGTCCGCCGTTTGGACCCCCAAGATAACTGGTAGTCTTGTAAAACTCGGCGAGGTAATTTACCGCTCAGCGCATCGCCGAGTGGTTCGGCGTGGATGATTTGTACCGCTGAAATGGCCGCGAACTGAAAGGTTTTAAAAGGCCAAACGGCTTAAATTTTCAAAATCTTTCATATTCTCTCATTTCTAACCCCGTACACTCTCACCCGCACTTTAGATTTTCTATATTTTGTTATTGTATTCACTTCATGTGTGTGATCTTGTGCTCGGCATCGGATTTCTTTGCCGCCTAGCTTTTTAAATTCTCTATTCGGCACTCAGGTTGGTTTTCCGAACCCCACAACTATGATTAGTGGTTGAACTCAAATGCTATTGGTAAATTTGTTTTAATGTGTGTTGGGTAATTGTTTAAATCATGTTTTATGTGTTGGATTGCCTGTTTTGTGTTTTGAAATTGTTCCTAAATGCTTTAAAAGATGATTTCCCGAGTTTTATGTGTTAAAATTGATCTTAAACTGTTGGGTTGCGGTTATTTTATTTTGGGTCTAGTTGGGTGAAGTCTAAGTAACCCCCAATTGTGCTAAATCACGTACTTTGCCCAATGATGGAGCGTTTGACGTGATTCTTAACGGCATAAGTCGTCAAATGTCCAATTTTGGCCAAATCGAGGGAAGTCTGAGTACCCCAGAGGCATGGGTCGATTGGGTCTGAGTCTAACTGCATAGTGTAGGTGTTTGATTTTGATTTAGGGGGCTGTGGGATTGATTTTTGAAAACATGGTTGAAAATTGGCGCGTTGGGCAGTTAGGAGAGCTGGGTCGAGCTGGTCGAACGGTTCGGCGGTTCACCAAAGTCCCCCTTTGATCACCCTTAATTTATTTAATTGGCTTGGTTGAGTCTGTAACTTTTGGCGGGAAGCCTGAGCTCGGTGAGTTCACTCGACGACTCGCCGAGTTCACTCGATGACTCGCCGAGTTCACTAGGCGACTCGCCGAAAGGTTCCTTTGATCGCCCTCTCTGCACCCCTAACCCCTAAAACACACTGTAATATTCAGCGGGCTAGTCTAAGCTCGCCGAGTTGTGTCGGCGATTCACCGAAGGGCACTAAGTATCGCCGACATGCCTTATTTCTGAGAAATTTTGAGCTGGTCCTTTCGGCGAGCCCAATCGGGCTCGCCTAAGCGACTCGGCGACTGGTTCGGCGAGTCTTTTTTCAACTTGAATTTCTACGATTTTCCTTAACGATTTCTAACATTTTTTGATGTGTTTTGCAGATATGGCTAGGACCAATTTAGATGATAGTGGCATGCCGCCCCGCAAAAGAGCACGGGGCATTGTAACTAATGAGGGAGCAGCTGCTTCCATAAAATAGGGCAAGAAAGCACCTCCGAAGGGAGGCAAAGGCAAGGGCAAAGCGCCCGTAGCTGAGAGATCGGAGCACAACTCCGGCAGTGATGGGGAACCTTTTGGTTCTCAAGTCTCACTCTCCAAGCCTGAGGACGACCAACCACTACAGACCCGGCGCGCAGAGATTCGTGCAAGGGTTCGTCAAGGTCCGTCTAGGATCCCAGAGTCTACCCCTCCTACTGCTGATACAGTGCCAGCTCCGCCACAGACGGTGGTCCCAGCACCACCAGTTCAGGGTCCTCCTCCCCGGTTACTCAACCGTTTAAAGGCTGAGGGATTGAGGACCATTATAGAGGAGAAGCGATTGTCCATGGATGGGGTGGTGGATAGGTACCCTCTTTTGTGGGACACACTTCTGTACCACAAGTTTGACATATTCACCAGGCCCCATGGCCCATACATTCCCATCTAGGTCAGAGAGTTCTACACTTCATATGGCGATTTAGTACCCTAGGGGAAAAAGAAGGCTGCTACCTTCAAACCAGTGGATATTGTGACTATCCGAGGGAAGACGGTAAAGTGTGATAATGATGACATAAATGCTGTCGTGGGGTGCATTAATGACATCAATGATGACTACCAGAGCATGATCAAGAAAACGGCTTTGGAGGACATGAAAATTTGGTTGGCTCCTCTCCTTTCTGACGGGACTCCTAGGTGGATTGAGGCCGAAGTGCTCATACAGAAAAAAGACTTAAATGTGGCGGCAAGGTACTAGTTCAGATTTATTAGGAGCGCAATCATGCCATCCCAGAACGAGTCTATCCTTCGCCACACAAAGGCGGCCTGTCTTGGCTCTATCATTGCTAGGAAAAGCCTCAATTTAGGTATGATCATTAGACAAGAGATGGCCATGAGGGCCAAGCAGCGCCAGACATCTCTTCCATTTCCGGTGTTGATCACCGAGCTATGCAGACGGGCCCGTGTTCCGTATGATGAGAAGGTGGATGTGGAGCTAACCCCTTCCTCCTCTACTGAATTTGAAGGATGAAGCTGAGAAAAAGAGGGCAGCCTCGGTGGATACATCCCCGGCTGTTGATATTGAGACACTACTTGCAGACTACCTACTCCGGCCACTGGGCCTTTAGGTATTCCTAGCCCTGCCCCTTCTATGACTCCGAGTTCCTCTACTGATACCCTGCCTCCTAGGTCTGCTGCTACTACTGCATCCCGACCTCCGCTCACCCAAGCTATGCTGCTACGGATGAGGCACCTAGCCCATGATGCTGATGTGCGTGCTTCCATGCTAGAGGCCATGATTCCTGGAATGATTGAGAGTGCTCTCACTGCTACATTGACACCTATTAGAGCTTCTATTGATGCCCTCACAATAAGGATTAAGGTGTGTGAGAGAGATCATGGAGCTACGCAGGAGGTGACCGCCTTAAAGGCTGCGATTGCGGAGTTGAGGAAGGATGTGGACCAGCTGAAGTCCACTGATATGTCTATGATTTTTGGGACTGTGGATATCCCTGATGACATGAGCACAGATATTCCAGCTCATTCTGATGTGCCTCCAGCTACCACTGGAGATGAGATTAGAGCTGATGATGCGGCTGCAGAGTCCGATGCTGAGACTGATGAGGAGAAGCTTGGTGTTCAGAAGGAGACTGTGTGTGAGGGCCTGACCGAGGTTGAGGAGGCTATGGTACATGTTGTTGTTCAGATCTCTTTGAGAGACACTACCATATATGGATCTAGTGCAGCCACAGCTGATGCTACACCGGGCACTGATGCCCAACCCCAGAGTGTGACCCCGGGCATGGATACCCCGACAGATGGAGCGACTGTGTAGACAGGATCATTCTTTACCTCCCTCTCTGTTGTTTTTATTGAGTGATGTTATTTTAGTTGCATTTGAGGACAACTGCTTTTCTTTTGTGGGTGGGGTGAGGTATTTCCATACCTACCTCTTGTGATGACAATTTTATTTGTATATATTGGGTTTTGTGATCTATAATTGTGTTTTGATTGTGTTTGGATGATGATTCTTACGGATGTTTGAGCTTGTGGCTCCTTGTTTTGAATGGAAATGGTTTCGACCTATTTTTATAAATAAAAAAATATGTCACCCCTATTGTTTGTGATTGTGGTTGTTCTTGTGCAAATTTGAGTATCGGTTATGATCAATACCGATGACTTGAATACTTCTCTTAATTGAATGAAATGAATGTGCGGCTACGATAAAGCCAAATGAAGTTGCATAGACAATGTATGAAATTTTAGCATTTCGTTGTGACTAGCCGGTTATCGAATGAGTCTCTTGTGATGAACATTGCACACTAGCTAGAAAGTGTGGAGTCTCGTTTGATATTGATGCTAATCCCTTGTGTGATGAGATTACCTTGAACATTGTGTGTGATGACACCTAGAATTTGTCCCATTGGTCCAGTTGACTAAATGATGCAAGCACTTGAAATGATCTTAGGCAATAACTTTGAAGAGTGAAACAATTTGACAATATACCTCTTTTGTGGCCAACCTTGTGAGATGTGTGATCCTTGCTTGAACCCTATTGAGCCTTATCCTTTTCTTGGAAGAAACTTGAATAATTGTGATCCCTCTTTATCCGTCTCTCCATAACTTTCATGAAGTGTGGTTTGTGTGAATAGCCAACTTAGGCCAAAAGCCTAAGTTGGGGGTGTGGTGAAAAGAGAAGGAAACTCAAGAAGTGTGAAAAATCCCCCTATGAATAATCTTTTTGAAAAAGATGAAACCCCACCATATAAAAAAAAAAGAAAAGAAAAGAGGCAAAGAAAAAGAAAGAAAAAGTTGTGAAATAAAGTGATGAAAATTGCAAAAGAAATGAGGTATCTGGTAATTCATATGAAGTTGAATAATGGGGTGGATTATAAGCATGTTTGAATTATTAAGGAAAAGGAAGAAAGTAATATTCAGGCCACACTTCATGAAGGTAGAAGCCAATGAGCCTAAATGACCATACCTTGACACTCAACCCAGTTACAAGCCATGAAAAGACCTTGGTGATCTTGAGTGAGCTGAAACAAATGTTGATTGGAAAATAATGGCAAACCTATAGGTGAAGTCATGCATGTGTTCATCTTCGGGAGTGTGAGAGTTGTATGTGATTTAGGAACTTGAGATTGTTGAGAAATTGTGTGTGAATATGGAATCATCTTTGTTGTGAGGGCATTTGAGTACCTTTGTTGAGCTTGAACTTGCATTTGAAGCAAGTATTGTGAACTTGAGCATCTTCGGTAATGGTGAGTCACAATTTGAATCTTTGAGTGCACAATTGATCATTGCATGAGTAAATTGAACCTTGTTGTGTGCATACATTCTGAGTCTTATGCAGCACTATTTGAGACATCATTTTAGAACTGCTGATCTTGAGTTTTACTTGAGGACAAGCAAAAGTTTAAGTTGGGGTGTTGATGAGTCCTAGATTTGGACTCATTTAGGGCTTTGTTTTGGTAGATTTAGTGTCCTCAAATTCCTAATTTATGCTATAAACTGATATTAATGCCTTGATTTTCAGGTATATGGATTCAGGAGCAAAGCAAGGACACTAACAGGCAAAAAGGAACAAAACAAGCTGAAGAAATGAAGAAGGGCGAGCCTGAAGATCGCCAAGAGTACTCGGCGTGTCGCCGAGTGGCTAATCTCACCGCCGAAAGTTCCAGTGTGCCAAGCCCTGAAGGAAGAAACCAAGTCGGCGATGAAAAGGAGTAGTCGGCAAATCGCCGAGCAGTTCTGCGATGCAAAAAGAGATCGCCCAAAGTTACAAGACTTGGGGATGCTGAGTGCCAAGACAAAAAGGCGATGGAAGAGATCAATGGGCGGCTCACCGAGTGGTTCGGCGAGCCCGACTTACTCCGCCAAACTGCCCTTCGTGGCTTATTTTCGGTAACTATAAATTAGTTTTAAACAGTGAATTTAGTATCGAATTTTATAGACTTTGAGACTCCAATTTAGTCTAGAACAGTTTTCTTTTGAGTTTCTTAGTAGACTTGAAGGTTTTGAGACTCAATTTGGAGATTTTGCAACTGGGTTTCGAATTTTCTTCGAATTGGAGCATTGTAAAGCTTAAATTCCTCTAAACCAGTTGATGGCTAATCGATTTGGTAACGTTTTTTATCTTTTTATGATTTTCGGCTAAAACCCCAATTTATGGGGTGTGATCATATGATTATGGGTTTAATTAGTGTATGGGTATTGTTAATTACTAGTTTAAATGCTATATTGAAGTGGGTTTAATCATTAATTGTGGTTTAATTTATGAATTATAGTTGCAAATGCAGTTCTATTTTAGTGTTCTTAGCTTGCTCGAGAGAGAGGTTTTAGAACTAAGATTATTGATTAATGATTTATATGTATTGGGTTGATTTGGGTTCAGCTCGAGAGAGTGAATCCTAAACCCAGTCCTACCCATCTTGCTCGAGAGAGAAGATGCATTAAGGTTATGGGTTGTTCTTAATTGCTATGCTTGTTGATGTTCGAGAGA